>JAOCPT020504230.1:0-20491 GCA_026546935.2 Palythoa grandiflora
ATTCTTAAAATCGCGAAATTTAAGACTCGCGAAAATAAGTGATAATAAGGTAGTTACGAGAAACAATATTATTTTTTTAAAAAAAATATAACAAGATAAGAAATACAATATTTAAAAACCCACTATTACAAAAAATGTACTGTCACACAGCGTGCAATTCAAAATACAAATCCTGCTTAACAATTTTACTGAGTTTCAATTGCTTCGTCGAAGACCTCTTCAAATGGCTGACATAAATGTATAAATGATGTTGTAATGCTTAATTTTGAGAGATATCTTTTGTTTTCAATATATTGAAGAAGAGCGACTTTGTTTTCTTATTTTACTGATCATACTTGTCCATTAACCATTTGAAGAGCTTGTTCATAAGATGGTGGGGGCTCTTCGTCCTCCGTTCTCTCATAAAACTTGTTTTCCACGGTTTCTGATCGATATCCATATTTCACATCATAACAAGTTATCATGCCGTCATCATTCAAGCACGTCCATTGAGTCACGCGAGGCATTTCATGATAAGCCAGTGAAGCAATAGCAGGACTTTTCTCTAAACCTTCATCTGTTACAGTAGAAACTACAGTGTAAGAATCATCCAACGGTTCGGGTTCAATACCAAGCTGGCAAGCACGAACGATCAAAAGAATAATTCCGATAACGAATAAAGATCCTGACAGCATTCGCAGCACTTGAGACGCTGTGACTAAAACGCCACATCTCGTTTTACAGTCTTTTAGAAGTAAAAAACCCAATAGCGCAAACAAGAGACTGACTAGGATACAGAACACACCGGCGATAATCAATGATTTTTTGCAGCAGTTGTCTGAGTTCCTTTGGCTTTGTCCAATCACATTTGATTCTTCTAACACGCTTACATTGCTTGTCGTTGATTGTTCTGTGGAGGTGCTTTCTTCAAAGTTGGCGGATTCGCCAATTTGTACTGAATGTGATCTTCTATCCATTTTGTGATTTCTGTTGTGCGATAATTTTTAATCAGACGATTTGTTCTCTCCGTTCGGAATAGTCCTGTGACTGTATCACTATCAGTAATGTGTCACACGCCTTTGTTAACGTAAGATGTTAAGCACGATACTCAATATCTGTTTCCATGCGGTTCACTATGTTTCCACTTGAATAAATAACAGATGAACGCCCTGTTGTTTCAAACCTTAAAGAAGACAAAAGTTTTTATTGTCATTGTTCTCTTTAAATCACAATTAATTTATCATCACTCGGAAGCCACAAGACGCTTGTTCAAACATGGAAAATATTGAATTGACTATTGACCAATAAACGACTATTTTACGGAAATTTTGTTAAGCTATCTTTTTTTTAAGCTGGGTTTAAAATACCAGATTGTTGGAACGATCGCCTTCTGGTGGTCCCGTGACTCCAAATAGTGTAATTGTTCTTTGGAAACCACGTGTGCCTCATTGATTTGTATTAAGACTTTGCTTGACACAAAAAGGGAATCAAGGAAGAACAAAAAAACACAGTAGTACACGAAAGTCAATCAATTTGAAGTTCTCGAGAAATTATCTATTGCCTAAGGTAAAATAACAAATAGTTTCGTGTCAGCCGGGTGTAATTATGCAGCATATAATATCAATATAACCGGCGATGAATCACAACGGAGTCTTTAAATAAATACCATGTTTAGTGCCCTTGTCATGTAATACCAATTTGTAAAACCAATATAGCACTCGTGATATTGAGCGGTAATGTCAGTAATGCATTTGAGTTAAATTTAAGGTGCTGTAGGAGCCTCGATGGCCGTTGATATGTGGCAGGAACGACGTTAAAAGGCCATTAAAATGAAAAAGAAACCGGAAATATTACGCAAACCAGTGGCATTGCTTAACATTTCGAAATTGAATCAAAGAGTATGACAAACGTTTCACACTGAATATTGGGGGTCTCCCAGGAGTTTGAGGAAACAAAGAACACGGGAAAGTTTCAAGAACGGGATCACGAGAATAACTGTCCCTCCCCATGTGTCCCCCATTATTCTAGATACTTGCATTGTAATATACATTAAGGAAATCTAAAACAGGAATGCTTATAGCTGTATACGGTCACCAGGAAACTTCAAAACCGCAAATGCGATTCAACCTCGAACTTGTCCTCGGCCTTAAGGCTAAGCAGTTTTTATTTTTTGTCTGATCTTTAGAGAAAAACGTTGTTAGTTTTAAAGCTATGTTTTTCTTCTTTATTGTGAAAACATACTGAAAAAAAGAAGGAAGAGGTAAATTTCCTGCGTGGATATCATCTTACTTCTTGCACTTATATAATTCAACCTGCAAATCTAGAAAAATTTTATCTCTATCTAATTAATATAAATATTTTCAGCTTTCTTTCTTGTTCTATATAAAGGGAACAAGGAAGGCGATCATGTTTAGAGTACGTTGACCAACGAATGAAAATATTATGATGAAGAGAGAATAAACAGATTGTGTTTATTGGACTCTACCAACGGCGGCCAATTTCTTATTCTTAATGCAAGCTAAACATCTTGTTTTTAAACATTTAAAAACAGTGGATCGGATGAGATTAATTAGCAATAGCAAGTGCGCTCTAAAAATGATTGCAAAATAGGATTTTCGGCGGCAGAAAAGGTGGTTTTTTTCATTGCACCACACTGTCTTGACAATCCTTTTTGCGAAGGAATTTCGCAATCGTGGTAGAGTTACTTTGACTGAGATATACAGAACAAATACTATTTTTTAAAAACTCAAAGAAATATAGAGCACCGCGGGTTTTCTCGCTATAAACTTCAAAGGTTCTCAAGTTATTGTGCTAGTTTAAAATATTATATATATATATATATATATACTGATATCCGGCAGCTCGGAATATAGGACCAATATGTGGAAACTGAATTGCTAACAAAAATAGATTCATACCCTAAGAATATTTCGAAATCTACTAAGAATTCTTTCATGTTATTAACTCATGCAGAAAAAAATATTCCATAAACTTAAAACTGACAGAAAATAAAACCCGCAAATTAACAGATAAGTTTCAAATACTGAATAAAAATATCGGTAATAAATCAACAATGACTGAATGGCGCTGTGGATACTGGCCATGGGAACTGGAATAGCAATCTGTATTCCAAAATTGATGCTCCATGTCAGTCTATATTATACCTTTTCAGTGATGCAGTGGCACAGTCACCGATCCATAACAAATTTTAAAATAAAAAGCCAAACTGCATTGTTTTAAAAATCGTAAGCACAGAAATAAAAATAAAAGTGACGACAGACTTTGACAGTATTTCACGATGCAGTCGAAAATTATTTCATTTCATTTCATTTCATTTATTTACGTGTGTTCAAAAAAAATTGCTTGCAATTGATTGATTGAAATGAAGATCGACCGTCATGCTCTGAAAATGTGAAGATTTAGCCGGTTCCACTGAATTATTTTGAAATCACTCTTTTTTATGTCAGAAATTGATAAACAGAGAATGGCGCCACATACTTTATACAAGGTTTGTGATTGGCTGAAGTGGGTTGGGTTAAGCTTTATCTTTCTTTTGATTGGTTTAAATTATCTGTGTCCTCCACACGAAGTCAAAGCCCTTTATACTCTGATACCGGTTCGAGTTTCGATCCTGAATGGATCGGCATTCATAGTTATATAAAAACCAATGAAATACCAAGTAAGTTTTCGCACGAGAATTTGACATTTTTACACGTGACAATAACATGTTATCTTCACACGTGAAAATATCACTGTTGCTATGGTTATATATAAAAATGGCGCCTTTCGATGCACCACGTTTGACAGCGGCGCCTTTGACATATTCATTGTTTTTTATATAATGAATAGACCATCTTGGAGATACGAAGTTTCTCTTCCCATGTTGAAAAATATTTCACTCTTGCGTATCGCTCACTCGTGCAATATTGGAAGAGAAACTTTCTATCTCCAAGCGGCCATGTGATATCCTCTATTTCTCGTACGGGCCACTCCGGTGCCATAAAAACGTGGATCGCGACTTCACAGGATCAAGTAGAGCATGCGCATCAGTGGAGGTTACAAAGATGTAAGATCGGCGGCCTCAACAGACACTCACTCCCCCATTTAACACCATATGTACGTGGAGTGAAAGTTCAAGTCAGTGATAATAAAACGCGGGCCGGTATCATTTTAATACCTTA
Source organism: Palythoa grandiflora (assembly GCA_026546935.2). Lineage (NCBI taxonomy): Eukaryota > Metazoa > Cnidaria > Anthozoa > Zoantharia > Sphenopidae > Palythoa > Palythoa grandiflora. The sequence goes on from JAOCPT020504230.1 coordinate 4,161, forward strand.
ATACTTGCTTGCTGTCATGAGAATTATGTCGGGCTGTAAAGTTATTTTCATCCACATTTCACAGTCATTTTGTCCTTTAACTCAAAATCTTGAATAAAGGTCAAAATTTGTGTTGACATCATTGACTTTTAAAAACTTCGTAAAGTTTGTAATTGTGTCAAAAATTGACAGACAAGCGAGTCTTGGGACTTGAAACGACTGCAAGTCTGCCAGCATCCTGACCATAAGCTCAACATAGTTGACAAGTCGTCCCACGCATTAATTTGAGCGTGGGACTCACGCTTTAGACTGCTGACTAGAATGAAGAGACCCACGCAATCTCACGCATTTTCAAAAGTTTATTGAAACTTCACTTAAATGTGAGTGTTTGTAAAAATAAATTTTGGAGTATTTCACATTCTAACTAAGTATGCCTAGCCTCTGTCTACTGATCCTGTCACACGGCAGTACTTATGCATATTTCAGTTTCTTTCGGTTCATGAACTTTCTACAGCAAATTAACCGTTGTGGTTTTTGCCGGTCTATTGTTTGCGTTTCTGACGTTATGATTACAACTTTCGCGGTTATGAACGCAATTTAAGTGATTGCCAAAGAGAAGTCTGAAAAAAATTCAGTGCTCTAACCAGTGTGGTGTAGTGTTTGCGTTTCTCTTTTATCTTCAACAAGAGTTCTTTGTTTGCAAATAATAAAGGAAAACGTGACTTGAATTTCGCCGTTTTTCCAACTGAACTCTTGTGGAGCAACACGGTCCCCCTTGGTTGAGGCTTAAGTTGATGCGCGGCCTCTTCTGGCCAACAGAAAATACAGCCGAAACCAAAGCGGTGCTTCATGAGCTAGTTCCTCTAAAGCCCGTTTGTTACAATCCTTTTAGTGTTACTCAGAGTTGCCTTGAATAGGTTTTGTTTGCAATTATTTTAATTTAAAAGCTGTCGTCGGATTGGGACCAAATTGTTGTAATTCCCATCGTATTGTCCACCTGCATGAGTATGGCATGTGGAATTTTGAGAAAATCTCACACCTGACATTCACGAAAACTTTGAAACAATGGCTCAAGAATAACGAGAGAATTTTAAGACCACTAGCATCAAGTCAACTTTCAGTGTATCTTAAACAGCCGGAAAGCTGGCCAAAAATTTTGATCACGTACAATACCAAAGACTATATATATTCACATTAAACGCCACACTCATAAGGGGGATTTAGACGGCACAACTTTTGCCTACAACCATCCCATGCAACATGCTCGCGTCATCAGTACGACATGAGTTGTGCCGTCTGGTCTGGATCAGAAAAAAAGTAACATTTTAATTCTTGTTTTAAAATCCTGCGACAATCGTAGCGAAAACAAGAAAATTTGTGTAAATACCTGACCGCGACTTCAGAGTCGTAGGAAAATTTGTGTATTTGTCTGTGAGAAGAAAAAATGGCGGACGAAAGCACAACAACAACAGCAGAAATATCTGCAACAACAACAAGCCCACCAAGTGCAACGACGCCAAAAAAAGAAAAAAAATCAATATAACTAAACATGAAATAGTTACTTTAGTTTCTCCGTTGAGTAAGGAGGAAGTTTTGTTTAATTGCAAACGTCCAGTCTCCATCGATAGCCAGAGTAACTCAGTTTGCTCGTGAAATTAAAATTTCACAACATTGAGACCGTAGCCGAAACGTGTTAAGGTTGAAAGCGTGTGTAGTTTTAAAAGAATCTTCAAAATACTGCTAGAAAACGGTTTGAAAGACAAAGTTTCTTTATCTTAATATAATTATAACTGTTGATGTAGGCAAGACGATTCGATGTGTGGGCAATCATGTAGCCAGTAAAAAAGTTTGCAATGTTCTGCCTTGTGAACTGTGTGAAATAGGTTTTAAGGCCAAAAAGAAGGAAAACCTGAAGTTGTACTTTGAACATTTTTGTTAACATAACCTATAAGTTTATAACGGATGAGTAGTTTTATTAGTGATTTCCCTAGATTAGATTATATTGCGTTTGAAATGAACACTTTGGTATTTGTAGTTGATGTTTCGAAAACAGTTGCTGGTTTAAATATTGTCTTAAGACTCTCCCTCAGTAGATTTAACCAATCAAACACTGCTTTCCATCGACAGGCGGGAAAAGTTCGAGTCAAAATGCAGTAAGTACGTCACGTGTGTACATCACACGACTTATTGATCCGTTTAACCAATCAAACACCACTCTCCATCGACAGGCGGGAAAAATTCGCGTCAAAATGCAGGACATACGTGACGTGTGTACACCACACGACTTGTTAATCCGTTTAACCAATCAAACGCCGCTGTCAACCGGCAGGGGGAAAAGTTCGCGCCAAAATGCAGGTACGTATGTGACGTGTGTACATCACACGACTTATTAATCCGTTTAACCAATCAAACGCCGCTCTCCACCTACAGGCGGGAAAAGTTCGCGCCAAAATGCATTATGTATGAGATGAGAAGTGCGTACAGAACTTTGTCTTTTCTTCTACTTATGATTTGCTGCTCAGTAACAGCTCAGTAAGTGCATTGCAAAGACCAAACGTATCCTTATTTAGTCAGTCTTTCACAATAGAAACCCGCTCTAACTGATCAAAATTAAAAGGGAAACTTTGAGAAATGAAAGAACATGAAGCCAGGTATGAAGAACTTTTACGCTGTACTCTACTGATAAGATGCACGAACCACCCCAGTAATGCTTGTTAGTTAGTGATCTTTACCTGTGAACCTCACACACTTGCTGTTCGGAGAACCGTTAATTCAGCACTAATTACAACACAAGTTTAGTTTACACTGAAATGCAATTTGGAAAAGATATGATTTCGACCAGAAATTACTGTTTAGTGTATCAGAAACAATAGCTCTTCCACGGTTCTCATTAGACATTACATATGCTTGTGTTTTACAAACAATGGTATCAACAAGTCATAATATTGTATTTACAGTTCGCTCAGATGGTTTTACATTTACAAAAAGACTTGCAGGTGAATTAAGAGGCGTTAAGTGATATCGGATCACTAATTCTGCTAACTAAAAGCTTGTGTTTAAACTATGTAACTAATTAACACATACACTGTGAACCAAATTTTAGAAAGAGTAGCTTCATTAGTAGCCCCTGTAATTACACCACAAAAGCGAATTAAAAAACAGTTGAAAAACAGACTTGGGTACAAAAAACAACAAATTTATTTAGAGTTTTTGTGATGTCATGATTGGTTGATTACATCATGTGTGTTTACAGCCCGTGAGCACGATAAATTTTTAACTTACTGCAAATTGTTTTTCCATGGAAATTGTCGAAATAATATCGTCCAAATGAACACTAAATCAAAATTATACGACGGATGCTTAAGGACAAGCTGGGATTTGGAAACTTTGCAATTAGATGTTAAGTAGAAGCTCTCCTTGAGCGAATGAAGGCCTGCGTCTTATGGAGCGAAGATTCATGTCCTTTAACACACCCTGATGCTTGATGCCCGTTCTGAGGGATAATGGACGAGGTCGCGGTTGGCCAAAACGCCGGAGTCTCTGGTGGAAGACAATCATGGTTTTGTCTTTCGTCTTTCATTTCTTTGTCTCCTGCAAAGGTAAATGTTATTGTTCTTCTAGTGCAACTGATAATTTCAGTAAGTTAAAACCGGGGAATTCCGCCATGTTGTCCTCCAGGCATTAAATGCTACGGCTTTTTAACTTAGGTCAGAGAGCAGAAAAACTGGTAACATGTATATGAAACTGCAAACAAGCCAGTGCAAACTAGCTAACTTTTTAAATTCTAGTTATAAAAGAAACAGTCAGAAAAAAAAATGCAAATTTTACCGTTTTCCATAATCTCTGGAGCGATTTCCAATCGTTACCAACATACGCAAAACAAGGGAAGTACAAAAGTTCACGACTTTCTCCGACTTGTACTTTTCATCAACATTTGGCTTTAGTAATAGCTAGTAAGTTAAGGTAATATTCTACTGCTCCTGGGCAACTGATTTCCGCTCTCTTGCTATTTGTACTCACATGGAAAGATTATTTGTGATAGTAGATGCGAAGGTGGATAGCGTATTCAACTTAGCAACCCTCTCAAAGCAAATGATAATAAACGTCACAGCCAAGTACGTTAATAGCCGAAAAAGTATTAAAAGCAAAACAACCCTCGTTTTATGGCTTTTGATTTAAATCTTTTTAAAAATTACTTTAATTTAGTTCTTATTTTCGCAGTTCTTGTTTAAGACAAGAGACTATACTGTTAATTTTCACTCTTGTAGGTGTAGAAATCTTGGTAGTTGTTGTGTAAATCTATTCTCGCATTTCATTGTGATGAGTAAGTGCGCGTCTAAAAAGGGTAGTTGTAATCCAACAAGTCATCCGGTGAAAATCTTCAATTATCTTGAAATTAAGATTCAAACAGATACTAGTATTTGTTTTCCGGATGGCACGTGTTCTGTGGACGAGCGTTGAAGCGTTATAGAGTAGAGCTGGTACCTGCTCAAAGTCACGCCTTTGAAAACAACATCACCATGCAGTTCACGATGAGGGTCAAATACTCATTTTAATAAAAGTTACTTTTAAAATTTGACTTGGCAACAACCGACCGTTTTTTTAATTTTGCAAAGTGAAAAGATTGAGTATTTTTCCACTTTGCACAACTAGATCTAAACTACTCAGAGTCTTAAATTAAGTTAATTATCCTTCAATTAACCCTGAGGGCTTTTGTCTTTCTTATTGCAGTACGAGGCATCTTATGATTGCACATTAGTCATTTGGTTCTGTCGTCTAGTAAATTTGAGGTTTATTTTGCTTAATGACATGTTTAAAATGTAGAGCAATAGTCTCGATACTTATCACTTCCTAAGTTACGCCAGTTGTGTATTTAAATCTCTCAAGGTATACTTGATATAGATGTTACACAAGAAATAAACCACTAAATGAGCAGGTGAACGTTATCGGATATCTCCCTTTTTTCTGTTTGTCTTTTGGTATCAGCCTTTTGCCCAGAATAGCATGCAGGTGAGATTGACAAAAAGGAAAAAAGTTTACCAAATGTGTCTTTAAAAGAAACTAAAACCCGAAAAAGACGGTTTTCATTGATTTAGATGTATATATAATTCAAAATTGCTCCGGGTAAGGGTCGGCTAACCCTCGAAACCTCGGTGAACATTTATTTTACCTACCTTGGTTTGATTTGAAATACGTCATTTGACTTACTCGCCGACGCATTTATAGTAGTTTGCTTTAAAAATGTTACAGAAAGTTCAGTGATTTATATAGGTCCGTAAATCTCAACAACTTTAGGTAACAATCTCACAAGTACCATCAGTAAAGACAAACCATGCAGACGATAGAATTAATAGTTGCTCCTAACCCATTTAAAATAGGAAGGAGAAATAAAAAATGAGTTAACGAATAGCAAAATCAAAAATCCAAAGAAAACGTTTGACATATCAACACAGACCTTTTTCATAGGTGGCGGCGATTTTAATATTCTTTTGTCTACATTTAAATTAGCCTGCAAAGCTTCGTTTTGGCTGAATATATTCTTTTGAAAGTTTAACTCAAGAACAGGGTAAGCTGATTTGAATGTCAGTAAAAACATGAAAATCATCACCATGAATAAGATCTATTTTAGCTTGACTCCTAGGCTATTACGTTAATTAACTCTTTAAGTTTGTTTTACTTTCTTTTCATTCATTCCCATTCTCTTTAAAGTGAAAAAGAATGTTTTGTGCTACTTAAAATCTGCGCGTCACGTTTTTCAAAGATTATAAACAGAAAGGTTGTTCTTCTTACAACTAGTCTAACTCTCAACACACGGACATTCAAGACCCAATTACAGCTCCTCTGTACACTGCATGCACTGAAGTAGAGCATTACTACGGTTATGCTGGTAATACGCATGCGTAAAGTATGGCGATGACTCAATGTGGCCCTGTTTATACAGAAGGTCATAGATTCTAGAACAATTTAGTTTGATGATATACAAAACTTTAAAAAACTAGCTGCATAAAAACTCGTTAAGTTAGCGAACTATGTCATTCATAAAATTTGTATAATTGTTGTGACAGTCGAAAAGAAAATACGAAAAAAATTGTTATGGAGCATGCGTAACATACATACTGCACATCGAAATACGAAGTTTTATTAGTAAAACATCACTGTTTATTAATTTTGTGTTTTCGCAGGTCTTTCTGGAGCAGAACCTAGGAAGCATAGAAGTCGATATAAGGACCAAACGAAGACTGCTGACCATTCAAACTGTCACGTTACTTTACCGCATTATAATTCAACATTGCTTGGAGGTATAGCATCCGGGACCTTTACTAAAATTGGTAGAGTGGAGAACCTAGAAATGTGTGGTACTACGTGTTGTCAAGACGAAACTTGTGATGTGGCGTTTACAGTGGATGATATTTGTTACAATGTTCAATGCTATAGCTATAAGCTTTGCATGTGGAAAAGCGCTGGTCCATCAAAGCATCATACCGCAGTAATGTACTCACAGAAAAAGGATGGAAGTTTGCGATTAGCTCCTGAAAAACAGAAAAAGCCGCTGTCGCATTCTCGAAAGCATTTTGTATTAAGGAAAGGGCAACACATATCCAACAATGTATCCCTTAACATGAACAACATCCTGTTTAAATCACAACATAGGATAAATGGAAGTCTCAATTTAGAGGAAAATCATAGTTTAAACTCTCAGAATGGTAATTATAGTAAAAGTGAAATGGAAGCAAACAAATTTAAACAACAGAAGCTATCAAAAAAGACAGAGGAAAGAGTCTCTTTTGGTGAAGGGAGAGGTGGCGCTGATGAAAATGCTGCAAGGAACAAAACTGATATCCAGAACGGTTTAACCGTTGGAGGCATTACAATAGCAAGCAAAGTAAATAACACAAATTTGCATTCAGGGATTTTGGTTAAAAACAAATCGAATAAAACAAACGATATTACTGCGATCGAATCACTGAAGCAACATAATCCTTCGCCCAACATCACCAGTGATATGTTAAGAAAAAACAGCGAAGACATTTTAACAAATAATTCGCTAGTCAACAAAAATTTGATGTTTGTAGTACATAGTTATCCAAGTAGTGCTAATTTGGAGAAAGTAGCGACAAAGTCCAGTGCCAACAAAAGTTCCCATGGCAAAAAACTGGACAACTTTTGGGCTAAAAGCCAAAATCATATCGTGGTAACGAAAGCTTCTACTACCAAAAGTAACAGAACAGTTTATGCTATCAATCCAAACCAAACATTAGAAAAGAGCCACAGCACAAAATTAGTTCAAATCTGGAATAGTACCACCGGTAATACCTCTACGAGGACTAATTTTAACGAAACACATTTTTGGAAAGACAATGCAAAACTACGCAAAACTAGCTTACTAGCAGTTGCTGTCAATAAGAGCTCATCTTCATTGAGTAGTAGCGATCAAGACGTGAAAATATCCACAAATAATACGTTAAAACTACCGCTAAGAGAGGACGACGTTGGCAACGACAACACAGTTAGCTTGTCATCAGTTAACAGTCTTCTTGAAAATAGGAATGGCGACTCTTCTTCAGCCGGAGGACTTATTGGAGTGCGATTTGACTCAAACGACTCGAGTTGCTTAGCAAAACGAATTCTACATAATGTAACACTCCGGAATGGACTGCACGCAGGGGAGTTTACGAACTATGGCAAAGTTAAGGATGTGGAAACCTGCATACGTTTGTGCTGCGAAGAAAAGGCTTGTGATCTTGCTCTCATGCTGCGGAAAAAGTGCTATACATTACATTGTCATAGTAACACAAGCTGCAGGTTGATTCCTGCGCATTCGTCAAAGTTAGATCCCGTCCTTGCATTTGTATCAAGGTCTTCAACAGATAAAACTAAGACTAAACCAAAAACTTTACTACGCAATTCAAAGATTACATTGCAATCAGTACAGAAGTTTCTGCGTGACCCGAAGTGTCATTACAAAGACGTAAAACACGGCGTGACTCTACGTCACGGGCTGATGGCAGGTGAATTCAAAACTCGTGGTGTAATAAGTGACATGAAAATATGTATTGGCTTGTGCTGCTCAGACCCTACATGTAACGCGGCCTTCATTGCCGGGGAGTACTGTTACTCAGTGGCCTGCTACAGTAAAACACTTTGCACTCCGGTCAAGGCGCATGCATCAGATCACATTACATCCAAGTTGGCGCTGATGGACCGAGGAGACTACCTCGATGAGGAAAGTGACAGTAAGTAAATGATCAAACGTTATGTAAAACAGGGCGGTTAGACAGCCGAGTGGTTGGTGATTGTAACACCCGCCCACTGCCGCCCGGGTTCTAAAACTGGTTTCATACATTAACTGAGATTTCAATCAGATCTCAATCTGGCCTCTGGCCTTGGGCTTTTTCACTTCATAAATAAGTGAAGATCTTGTCAAGATGTAGTCTTATGTGTAACAATATATATTAAAGTTTTAAACACAAACCATTATTTCTATCATAATTATCATCAATTTAAAATTAATTAGTGGACAAACATTACCTGTAATTATTTAATAAATCAAGATTACCATTTCCCGAATTACTTTTTGTGCAAAAACGTTAACCTGAGCATCACAGAGGCTTACACAGAAGCACTGTTTATAATGATAGTTTACGTTATCGGCTTGACCGCAGCATGTGGAGGGGACTCATTGCAGCTATGTATGTCCCATCGAGGTGAAAGTAAAAAGTAAGTAATAAAGTGAGTGAGTGAGGTCGTAAGTAAGTAAGTAACATTTACACCAAGTGTACTATAAGTAGCTATACGTTAGTCCATAATACACTTTGTGTAAATTAATTTTAATTATCAAAAGAAGTGCGAAAGTGAGATGGAGGTACTATGTTTAAACGTCACTCCCTATTCTTGTTTTCAGAGCGACAATCAATTCCTGGAGTAAAAGAGGGATTAATCAGTCCAGGTATGCTGTTGAGAATTTCCTGTGAGGATATAATTCTGAGTTTTTAGATTTTAGTTGTGTATATTAAAAGATGTTAGAAGCATTCAAGAAAGTAGATACATTGAAAGGGAACCAGATAAGTTAGATTATCAATTTAGAGAGTTTTCTCTGTTGAATTGGGCATGCAGAGAATGTACCTAACGTCAGTAACGACTATCGATTTCTCACAGCTTTACATCTTTGTTCACCTGTTTCCATTTTCTCACTTATAAAAATATTCAAGATTACTAACTCTATAAGCCTATATAATATTGGAAAGTTTATCAAAGTCTCTAAATCGCTGTTTAATTTTTGTTTGGTAATTTTAAATAAATAAAGAGAAGGAATGCCTTGTTTACCAACCCTCGTATTCCCTTTCCAGAGTTCCAAGTTGGGCGTGTTGCATTTAATGGCACCAATTATTGCATTTTCATATTTAACACTATTAGTTGTTCAAGACCGTGTCGACATTTTTTGAAAAGCTAATTTGTTTGTATTTTACAGCCAAAATCCCAAAATGGCACTTTCGTAATCGAAAGCGGTCGCGTTTAATCGTGATAACTTGAAAAACTTTTAAGATTTCTAAAAACGCTGGCACGGTTTTGAACTTTGGTTATTTAGCTGTAAAACCGCCAAATTTCAAAGCAATTGACGAAAAACCGTCCGAGTTGGAACCTCGAGATCCTCATACGTTTGACATAAAAATAGTTTCGAGAAAAAACCTTTTAAAAGTTTTGGCGTTCCCCCGAACCAACCGCATCATATGTTTTTTTATTTCAAAATTTCGTTTATGTTGCTTTAGTCAGAAAAACTGCTAAAATTTTTTCTTTTCCGAATGCACAGAGATCAAGTACACCGTCATTTTTAACGTTACCAGCGCCGTGTTTACAACACCACTACAAGATTTTGAATCCCTCGAGTTCTTGAACTTCGCTGAAAAACTTCAAATCGGAGTGAGTATAAAGGGTGTAGAGTAAAAGAAATCAGTCTTCGTGTTTACAAACTAACTTGTTAATCTGTGTTTTGTCTGTCTGATGGAAATGATCTCGAACTCATTTCAAGGATATGTACGTCTTCTCAGGTTTCAACTTTGTACACAACGGCACAGCTGACGGGTTTCAAGAAATGTGAAGTTATTTCATTCCGGTAAGTAGCGCAACTCTCTTGTAGAAGAAACAAATTTCACATTTAGTATAGCGTTTTTTACTTAGTGGCGTTTCTTTGTTGGTCCTATATACTGAAACTCTACTGATTCCACTTTCTGATCCTCCAGGCCATCATCTGTAATAGACAACATAAAGTGGCAACTATTTCAACTTGTTTCATTTTCAGATCTTTTCTGGCTATTATCTACTTTTAATGGTAACTACCCTAAATGGTCCATTTTCCAATCTTTTAGGCATCATCTCTAAGTGTGAAATTGGAGTGTTAACTATTTTGACTGATTCCATTTTCTGATCCATCAGGCCATCATCTTTAATAGTCAATATGAAGTAGCCAGAACTCTACTGATTCCATTTTCTGATCCATCAAGCCATCATCTTTAACAGTCAATATGAAGTCACCAGAACTCTACTGATTCCTTTTTCTGATCCACCAAGCCATCATCTTCAACAGTCAATATGAAGTCACCAGAGCTCTACTGATTCCTTTTTCTTCTCCATCTTTAGTGTCCTAATGCATCATGGGACAGTCAGGAGGCGCGGAAAAAGTGTACATGTATTCAGAGAGCTCGTGTGCTTATGATTCAGAATATATTATTCATTTTATGGAACCAAGGTTGTGTGGAATTATCTTACACCATCAAGCCATCATCTTTAACAGTCAATATGAAGTCACCAGAGCTCTACTGATTCCTTTTTTTCTGATCCATCAAGCCATCATCTTTAATAGTCAATATGAAGTAGCCAGAACTCTACTAATTCCTTTTTCTGTAAAAGTCAACGCATCAGTTAACACGGAGAAATGAGCATTCTAACTGGTTTTATTTCTGTTCCTTAGGCCTTCACCTCTAATAGTCAACATGACATTAACCTTTGAGGGAGGAACAAACGTCAAAGACATCCTGAAAACGTTTCTAATAGCCATCAACAAAAGAAAACTCATTTCATCTATTGATGGAAATGTGGAGACGTACAAACTCGACCCTCTTGGCTTCCAGTTCATCACAACAAATAAGTCAGAACTGGTATGTCAAGCGGGCCACGATTATGATGTCACGTGGGACATAACCATATTTGGTGAGGTGGACCACCAAGTGTGTCCCAGAGGTGCCACAGGTATAAATCTCGTCTTTCTTGAATACCATGGCCACTGCTACAGTTTATGATTAACATCAACACACGTTTATTTACTACAAATTATTTTCTTACCTTACAACCATTAGATATATAAAACTGTAAATATAACCTCGCAGTATCTTACTAAAAACATTGGTGCCTTGGAAATAATATTTATGAATTTTTCCTAGGAAAAGTGAAAAGAAAGTGTATTGGCAGTCTCATCAGCAATACAACCTGGGATATTCCCGACTTTAGTGGTTGTGTTTCGTCGGAATACAAAACTCTTCACACTAAGGTACTGATGCATTATAAAGATTGCATTCCATTTTACGTTGTCAAGGTTAAAATTCTGTTAGAAACTGCCATTTAGATAAAAACTATTAAAAAAAACAGTTAGGTATTACGATATTAAAAAAGGTGAGTTTGCCTCTGATTTAAAAAGCTTGAAAAGGTTAAAAAGCACATGTAAAAATAGTATCTAAAATTTCTAAGATAGTATCTAAAATTTATTGGTCATGCAGTATCGATGAAATGATTGTTAGCGACGAGCGTCGTTGTATAAAACACCAAAGTTAAAAACAATGAGAGTGTTAATTTGTGCTGGTCCAGAGGGACCGTCATCAATCCCAAGGATCTCTTTGTGGTCTTCCTTGGTCTTCTGTCAGCTAAAAAAACAGGACTCTAAAAATATTATGCGGTGGTAATGGATTCAACCACAGAATATTTTGAGTTCTCATCAGGAGTTTTCTCTAGTGTAAAATGTAACATAAATAACACTTAACTCAACAGAGCAAACAGTTTGCAGATGGCGCAAAGGAAAAGATTCTTCTTTCTGAGCTCAAAGTCAAGACTGGCACTTCACCCATGGAAATATTAAAACGTCTGCAGAAGCTTGCACTGCAGGACACCTTCAGAGAAGAAATCTTAAAAGCCAAACAGCAAGCGCTCGAGGTTGGGCGACGGAAATCCAAAGTCGGTCATTCAAAAAGTGTGGTTACTAAAACTGCAAATAAAATAAAGACTAGTATTAGTAAATTGAATAACACGGTCAGTGGAGGAAATCATAACATCAACAAGGTTATAAAAACAAGTCCTTTACTCAAGAAAAAACCGCATGAAGACGTAAAAGGTATTGACTATCATATTAATAGTCGACACCACATTCCAAAACCAAATGACGAAAACTTAAATGCATCAGTTTCTGGTCATATCGCAACGGATCAAAGATTAATTCCTAACTTCGGGAAATTGTTTCATCACGTAGGGAGTAAACAGTATGGCCGAACCGAACATCACATTTCTGAAGTTGCTCGACCACAATCTTCGGCAAATAAAAAGCTTGACGTTAGTACCCCATGGTCTGCCAAACATACAATAGCATCATCTAAGGAAAATATACAAAAACCAGACCAGACTAATTCACCTGAGGTATATTCTACTAGACAGCGTATGCCAGCGAGAGCTTACGGGAAACACATGGGGCCTTGGAGTGGAGGGCTTCGCACACAGTTAAAATACTCGCACGGTGCAAATTCTAGAGGACCACAAGGTGCCTTGGAAGGTCCCATTGTAAGGAATGGTTTTCGTGGTGCAATGATAAACCTACACACACCTCAACGTACCAGCGACGGAACACTTCAAACTCATCAGTACATGAACGGGGTACTGCAGAAATCTTATGGTGCCCTTAAACCAAACAATCCCTACATTGCGCAGCTTCATTCACCTCCTCGTCCTTCCAGCTTGCAGAATGGCTACAATTCTGTATGGCAAAACAACGTACAAGGAATGGGCCCAAGTCTGTATGGAAAGCAGCAACTTAACAATAATTATGGGACCCTATTTTCTCCTCCTCGTCCTCCTTCCGTCTATGGTAATGGACCGTTTGGCGTTGGTCGGAAGCGACGACGCAGATATGAACGCATGTTTGATTCCAGTGAATCAGATAAAAGTCTTATTAGAGTTAAAAGAGATCTTGATTATGACAGTAAAGGACAAAATGTTGCATCAGCTGCTAATGTTGGTGGCGATGATGATGAACTGGTCAAAAATGTGGAGAAATACACATATACACATAATAGCAAAAGTTCAACCATATTAAATAGAATTAGAAGGAAAGCCAAACAAAAAATTTCGGATTCGAGATATACTTCCAAAAGGACCACAGGGCCAACAAATAAATTTAGTAATTATAGTAAAACTAGTAGTGCGATATCAGGAAAGAGATCACATTCAAATTTACACTCAAACTCCATGCCACAGCGAGAAGAAATGTATGCTTCCTTTGTGCATAGTTTAGACTACGCAAAAGGCAAAGCATCTCCCTCTGGGAGCCAGGAACTAAACGACATAACATTTCCCAGAAAAAAAAGACAAAATGTGATGTGGTACAATTCCAGAGTTATCCCAAGCGTAAAAAATTCTCGAATAAATCCATTTACTCAAGTAAGAAATTCTGTTGCTGGACCTCAACAGACTACTCCTTTTTTGACCCATGTTCGTACATCTTACAACAATGAGGCAGATGCGAACAGCCGGTTAACAGGTGCAGGTACCTACGATATTACATACAGTCAGCCTCCTTCACAGGGGGGTAATGTTCCTTTGGGAGTAATACGCCCTCCGTTTAGGGTTCCACAACAAGGAAACCCTGACAGACATTTAAATTCTGAACCATTCAAGAATGGTTACAAAGGGTCCATTGTAGCAACATTTAAGCCACCTTTTAGTAAAACAGTAAAATCGCCTGGACAGTTAGGTATATTACAAACTACACCTTCTGGACCATTAAACTCTGAAGAGACAATCCCTGCTACCTTAACTCCTAATCCAGTTATTGAACACAATATTTCAAAAAATAAATCGCGCCAAGACAAGGATAAGAACATACTTAGTACAAGTATCCTTCATCTACAAAAACATCGAAATGAAAAGAAGCCGCACATTAAAGTCGACCTGAATCAAAATAGCAACACAACACTGAATGAAAACCAATTGTCACAAAACATTACCGAAGGCAGTTCACTGGAAAATATGAACTTTGGATCAAAGCAACACCATGCTGCTCTTCACAGTGGAGGAAATGTTACTCTTGACAACGTTAATACAATAGCGAATGGTCATTTGGATACATCAATCTCTTCTTTAAAGAAGATGCTAACTGCAATGACAGAGAACCATGGCATGAAATCTAGTCTTCCTCTAAACACAACATCGTACCTAGGAATGGATGGTGTAAACGCGTTTGGACAACTTGCGACCGCACCAAGCCCGTTTGCGCCGGTCATACCAAAGGCATATGGGCCAAAGCGTCTTGCCCCGATGTTCGGTGGTGATCTGCTGCTGGCGGCAGATATTTTGAGATTCTTGAGCACTTATAACGAACTTGCAAAACCCGTCATGACCATTGGTGAATTTACGGTAAGAATGACATACTTGGTATGGTGTCTTGATAGCAGTATATCTCTTTTCTATGAGCTAGCACTCTGAAATCTGTTTTTTTTTTCTTAAATTTAGTTTTTGAACTACAATGTTTTTGGTGATACATGGGACCGAAGATATAAGTAGCTTTAAAAACTAGGTAGCTTAAGCAGCTTATGGGTACGAACTTTCTTAGTTGGTTCTGCAAATGATAAATTATTTTCGTAACAATTTATTACTTAAATTGAGTAAATTGCGAAAGCGCGTAGTTTACAAAACAATTGTCATTAATTCTTTCGTGAAGTTTGAGGCCAATTAAAAACTAGTTTACATTTAGAATTAATATCAAACTCGAAAATCTTGACACGAGCATATAGTTTCATTACGAAGAGACATACGAGAACAGACATACTCGTTCTTTCAATCAAACTCATCTTTATTCGCGAAAATAAAAGACTGAAGGAACAGGGTGTTAAAATGTTGAAAGCAGTACTTCAAGTATCAAATTTCAGTTTCAAGGCCCAATTATGCCCAAAATGAATCGTGATTAATTTTGTAACAGAACATGAAACTTTCCGTGCATTCGACCTTGCTGAATCATCCTTGCTTTGTAACCCTGAACCAGGAAAGAACAAATTGAGTTTCCACTGTTTTACTGTTCGTTTTTATTTAGAAAATAACTCATAGAATGTTCATTAGCATTTTAAATAAAATATTCACTGACGTTAGATTTAATTCTTCCAAGAACTTTTTGAACTCTGCAAGTCATCTAATGGACATGAACAACCAACAGGAGTGGCACAACGCTGAGAAGGTTAGGACGAGTACAGTAAACACCCACACCTAAATACCTAGATATATTCAAATCTGGCAAAGCAGGTCCTTTTATCTATTCTAGATAATTTAAGTTAAATAGGTTTTTGAGAGGTTCTCAAAATTTATCTGATGGAAATGACAATACTGCAAGGTAGACATTGAACATCAATGTTTTACTGAACAATTATTTTTCATAGTTTTCCAACTTGCAATATATGAGCCAGGTTTGAATTGAAATCATACAGTTCCTGTTCAATAGAAAGATAAAATTGTAAGCAAGTGTTGTAATCAGGTAATCTTAACGACGTAGGGCAAATTCATATTTAACACCCTAAAAACTGTACTGTGGTTTCTCTCAATTCTAAACGATTTTCATTTACATGTTCATGCCCTGATTCAGTTGTTCGTGTTTGATGTGCGTTGATATTGTGTTTTGTTCGCCAGCACATCGAGAGGTTGCGAACCAAGGGCATGAATGTACTTGAGGACGCTAACGCCTGGGACTGGGACCACTCACAGATGCTAGACGTAAGTTGTTCCTAGGATTGTCCTTTGTATAAAGAAAGGAAGATAATGCTTCAGACTTGTTACGTGTGCCCAAAACTTCCAAAACTACTTTGACCTCCAAGCTTCTGATACACAGCTGTGTAATCATATGAAAACTAAGCGCCCAAATTCCGAAAAAAGGCAAACGTGTCTCCCAACGTGCATGAATGAGTTTTTCCCACTGCTTATAGGCGTACGTTGATGAAATACCCTGGGAACAAAAGCAGTGTATTTGTTTATACATTATTAATAGACGATTTTCGATATATTTTGGCGCGCGGTACTGGTAACACGAAACCGAGGGTCAGAGCTCAAGGGGAAAA
>JAOCPT020504231.1:0-12267 GCA_026546935.2 Palythoa grandiflora
CCAGCGATGGCAATGGAGCTGACAGCATGTGCTGCCCTCGCGCTTTAGCTGGCCGCGCAGCTATGCTGCGCGGCCAGCTAAAGCGCGATATCATCGAACTGGTGATGCTCTCAGCAGCTAGCAGCGAGCTCGCGCAGGCATCAGCGCCCGTTGGCAGGGCCTTCCGCCCCAGCGCTGCACGAGCGAGCTTCCCTGTCTTTAAAAAAAACCCCGCCTCCTGGGCCAAGGTCGCGACGGCAGGGCCTTCCGCCCCAGCGCTGCTTTACGCTAGCGAGCGACCTCGCGCTAAAGCGCGAGCAGCGAGCGACAGCTCGCAAGCTCGGGACCTCGCAAGCTCGGGACCTCGCAAGCGAGAAGCTTCTGCTTCTGGCAGCTAAAGCTGCCCTCGGTGCTCGCGAGCTCCCTTCGGGAGCTGCTGCTGCGCTAAAGCGAAACCGGGAGCAGCAGCGACCTCCGCGCTTTCGCCGGCCGGTTGCGACATCTTCGGCACAGCATTATCGAGCGACATCCAATGGAAATGTACGGGTCGAAAGCTGCCACCCCCCGGGGGCGAGATGCTGATGCTGCCCTCGGTCCTCGATGAGCTGCCCTCCCGCTGCCTAGCAGCTCCCGAAGGGAGCTCGAGCTGTAGCACATATGAAAACACATCTGGAATGGCTGCTAATGTAGCGACCAGCGCCATAGCGACCATCAATTCTGCCGAGCTTCATCTACGAGGCGTAAAGACGTCCAACCCGGGGTCAGGAGGCGCGCAGCTTCTCGCGGGCAGCTAAAATGTTCTTTAGCAGCGTGCGATGTCTGCGACCGCGGACACATTTCGCAAGCTCGGGACCTCGCAACCTAGCTTCTCTCGGGCAGCTAAAGCTGCCCTCGGTCCTGGGGTCGCTCAAAGCGCAAGCGCTCATCTGCGCCCCGGTTGCAGTCGCGCTTTGGCTGCTTTAGCAGCTCAACGGCCATCCCGGGGAGGGGAAAAATATAATAATGTCATGGTGGTCGTCCTCAGCGCGGACAGAGCAGCTCTTAGCATGAGCGAGGGCATCGAATTGGTGATGCTCCCTCGCGGTGCTCAGAAGACCTCCCAAAGGGCAGACTTCAGGCTGCTGCTCTCTTCCAACGCTGCCCTCGGTCCTAGGCTTTTGCTCAATCATTTATTTTTATTTACGGGAATGACGGGAATTGAACCCGCTCCTCTGATGCGACAAACCAGCGCTCGAACCATCCAAGCCCCATCCCCAAGATTTGTTATAAGGTTTTTTATATGAGCGACTACTCATCCCAAAGGTCGTCGTCGTCTTCCAGGGGCGACTCCGACTCATTCCAAAGGTCGTCGTCGTCTTCCAGGGGCGACGACCGCTCATTCCAAAGGTCGTCGTCTTCCAGGGGCGACTCATTCCAAAGGTCGTGTTCGTCTTCCAGGGGCGACTCATTCCAAAGGTCGTCTAAGTCGGCAACTGTTGCTAACCTTCCCTGTGTCAAAATAGCCTGACGATTTCCTGCAAAAAGATTCATTTGGGTAATCAGAGCACAATATCGTAAGTGTTGTGTAATCAAACTGGAAATACTTGACAATGCAGAATTTCGTGCGCTATGGTCGCTGTGGGCAAGAAGCCATGCGCATTGAGATATGTGGTAAGCCCAAGAGGGCTCGCCGTAGGCGCGAGCCTGTGAAATATCATTTCGGGCCCCCCGAGCAGTTTCCATCATTTCGCGATGGGAAATCTTCAATGACCCAAACACTTCTTGACTCCAACTCTGTAGAAATTCCCCTGCAGGCAATGCCGCCCTTTTTGCTCCCAAGTGACATAATGTAGGATGCGAATTTCGCTAAGTTCGTAAGTTATGGCATCGAGGGCAGCACATGGATGCCTGGCGTCTAATCATAGCTAAAGCTATCCTAAAGCTGCCCTGGCTGCTAGCTTTAGCGAGATGTCTGCGACCAGGGCTGCTCTGCTCTTGCGCGCTTGCGCGGTTGGCATCGCGAGGGCATCGAAGGTAGTGATGCCTGGCGAAGATGAGCCGTAGATCTCGCGCTGTCATTAATTTCGCGCTGTCCGCGACTTAGCCGCTGCTTAGCAGCGAACTTAGCGCTGCTTCGCTTAATTGGTGCCTGGCCCTAAAGGGCCAGTCCCTTAGGTTCGCAAGAGCATCCTCCCGGCTATAAGCGGTTGCACATTATAGCTAAGCTATCCAGCGCTAGCGCCTAAGTTGTGTGGGCCATTACAGATGGCTAGCAAGCTCAAGCAAATGTACGGCGCTTCCGGGGGGTTTCATTAATTTACGCCACCATAGCACACAGATTTCCAGCGAGATAAATCGCCAAGCTCGCGACCGCGCAAGCATATGCAAGCTCCCTCGCGGAGCTGCAGCTAAAGCTGCAGCCCTAGCTCCTGCCCTGCCGTCGGTCATCGTGAGCTTGCAAATGTTCAGATGTCGAACCGCTCCCGTGGTCCGTGGTGCCCGACCCGCTGTGGGCAGCTCTGCTGCAGCTAGCAGCTCGCGAGCGGTGAGGCGGCGCAGCGCGAACGCCGCAAGTATGCTCATATGTACGGGGCGGGAGCATGAGCATCCTCTTCATGTGCTTGCGGCCCAGCGACATAAAGCGCCAACCTCGGGACCTCGCCCTTCCAACGCTGACCCGAACTCCTGCTGCTCAAGCCAAGATGAGCCAAGGGCCATGTCCCCGGGGCGGCGCGAAGTTCGCTTTCGCCGGCGGAAGCTTTAGCGAACAATCCAATGTAGGGTGTTTTCATACTGTAAAACAGAAAAAAACAACAGCTAAACCAAAACACATTTGAGAGTACGGTCAATTTATCTAATTGAGGCATTGGTATAATTGTTTTAATTGAATGGCTGAGGATTGAGGATTTCCCGAGCCCCGGAGCAGAGCAAAAGCGAGCTCGGTCGCGCTGTCTCATGTTCATTACCCGGGGGTCAATCTAATGACTTCGAGCTGCTCACGAGAAGTGCACGATTCCCATCGCGGCGCTAGAGACTCTGGTTATGCTGCTGCCGGGCATACTGTATCTCCCGCGGTAGCTGCTAAAGCAGCCCTCAGCCCTATGCCCCCGGGCTTCGGCGACACGCGCCGGGCAATGTGCGACCGGTTAGATGTATAGATGTCCGACCGGGCAGCCTCCCAGGCTAGCAGCAAGCAGCCTCAAAGAATATGTGCTCCCCCTTGGCTGCCCGAAGAGCAGCCTAGCAGCCTCGCGAACTTCGCGAAGCTCGCTGACGTTCGCTCCTGGCGCAAGCAGCTTCTGCTTCTGGCAGCTAAGGTGCGCAGCCTCCCTACGGTCGTCTGCCCTCCTGGCGTCTAATGGCGATAGACTGCTCTCGGCTTTGCCGAGAAAAATGTAACCCCTCACATGCATATGCAAGCTCCCTATCGCTCGCTCATTGTTCTAACAGCGCGAGCCTCGCAAGCTCGGTCCTGATGCCCCGGGCAAGCGCTCTGGCTAAACCAAAGAGCATAATCAACCATTGAATGTGCAACCGCGGCTCCCCCCAGCGGGGGAGGACTGTCCGCGCTTTGCGCGGACAGTGATTATGCTCTCCCGCGAATGCCGTCGGCGGGAGGAGGGGAGCTCGCAGCCTCACCGCGAGCTCCACCCATATGGGAGCCTGACCGACGGGGTCTGGCTGCCCACAGGGCAGGGCTTTCCGCCCTAGCGCTGCTTGCTTATTTCGCTAAGTTCGCGAGCTTGCCGACCGGTAATTCAGATGTCGCTTTGCTCGAAATCCTCACATCTTCCCCCGTAGAGCTGCCTCTCCCGGGTTGGTCATAACAAATGTCCCGAGCGCCCTATGGTCGCCCAGCCATCTAGGGTCGGGTTCCAATGTCGCCCAGGGAGCCCTAGGGCCAGCCCTTTGAAATCGATCGATCGGGAGTCCGAGCAATTCTAGGAATAAGTGCTCTAGAGTTCCCAAAGAATTGAGCATTCACCCTGGCAAGTGCCTTTAAAGAGGGCATAACAATGTCCAAACTTGTTGAAAAGTTATGATTGAGCGAAGCGAAATGATTGTGTTTACCATTTCACCATCAAGCCTGGCGCTTACGTGACATTGTTACGGGCCCTGGGCACATCTTCCCTGAGAGGCAGCGACCGCTCGCTCGCGCTTGGCGAAGCCAAGCGCGAGAGTTCATAGCTGCTCGCGAGCGACATTATGGCATCGAACTGGTGATGCTATCGGTTAGCGCCTGGCGGCCAGCGCGCAAGCGCCATGACCGGGGGGGCTAATGTTCCTGGCGCTGAAGGAGCGAGCGATAGCGAGCTTGGCGCTTTGCAGCGACCTCGCTGACGCTCGGTCCGGTCAGTCTAATGCATCTGCCCTCGCTCATCCGCGCCAGCGCCGCTGCCGCGCTACAATGTCGTGACATTATAGCTTTAGCTATTAAGAGGAGCGCGAGCGGCCTCACCGCTCGGGCTGCGCGTTAGCGCCAGGCGATGAGCGAGCGATAGCGAGGGAACGCTGCCTGGGCCGCAAGCGTGTAGCGGCGCAGCGCAGCTGCTAGCGCCAAGCTCGCTCGTATGCTGCCGGTGGCTCCGCCACCGGCAGCAGCCGAAGCCAAGCGCGAGCATGCCCTTTAGCGCGCCTCCTGGGCCAAGGTCGCTACGCTCGCTCATGATGCCGCTGCCCAGCTGCGCGGGCTGGGCAGCTGCGCTTGCCCGGATCGAACCGATTAAATTCACGATGATTTCGCGCTTTAGCGCGAAATTCTAGTGAACTAGAGGGCATAGGGCAGCATAGCTAAAGCTATCCTCTCCCGCCGACCGCGCAACATATGTGCTCCCTGGGGGGGTCTTCTTGCCCCGAGAGCGCTGCTCGCGCTTTAGCGCGAGCGGGGTAAGCTGCTGGCATATGGTACCCTCGGGGGGTCGTCACCCCGCGAGCATAGCTAAAGCTATCCTTCGGGGCTCGTCGCTCCTTGTCGTCAAATATGACGAAGCAGGATAGCTTTAGCTATTGGTGTTTTTAGCTCAGCTGCGAAAGCAGCGGTCGCTGCGCTCTCCCCGGCTGTCCGAACGTCCAACCCGCACAGCGCGGACGGCGAGAACAGCGCTCCGCTTATCGGTCGTGGCAGCATAGCTAAAGCTATCCTGGAATGACAGGACCGCTGCGCTAGAGCTTGGGAGGGTCAGCTCCCGGTGGCTCCGCCACCGGCAGATCTTCTTACCAACGGGAGCTGGGAGGCAGCGCTCGGGCGTGCAGCTCGCGGTGCGCAGCCTGAAGTCTGCAAGCTCGCTACGCACATTTACGCCCAGGGCAGCTCTGCTGCTCAGTCGCTTGATTGCTTTAGCAATGCTGGCTAAATTAATGAAACCCCCCGCAAGCGCCAAGCGCCAAGCTCGCTAACGCTCGCTCCTCGCGGGCAGCTAAGAAGACCTCCCTCCTTCAGCGAGCTTCCGGTGCCTCGGGAGCTCACGGCCCTCCCTGGGCGGGGGAGCACCCCGAAATCGGTTGAGCGATGGTCATGCTCGCCCCAGAGCAGCCTGATGTCTGCCCTTGAGCAGCCAAGATGTCCGACCCCGGGAGGGTCATGGTCATGTCTGTGGGGCGCCCGGCGCTAAACGCGGCTGCCGCGCCCTCAGCGATGGCCAACCGTCTCCAGCTCTGCGATGTGCTGCCCTGCTAAAGCAGCCCGACCCGCTGGGCGCGGGCACCGAGCTTAGCGAGAGTCGGGAGGCTAAGCTCGCAGAGCTTAGATGCAAGCTCCCGGGCAGCTAAAGCTGCCCTCGAGCTTCGGGATGACTTTTATGGAGGAGGGAGGGCAGAGAGCAGCGAGCGGTGAGGCTGCTCGCTGCTCTAGCGACTTTATAGAAGCCAAGCGCGAGAACATTTAGCTGCCAGAAGCAGAAGCTTCTCGCTTGGCGCTTGCGGCTGAGCAGCAGAGCTGCCCTGGGCGTAAATGTGCTTTCATAACAATGTGCTCCCTCGATGTTAATCATTGCTGAAGCAATCATTAAGTGCTCCCTCCCTCCCATTCATTTTGCATTATGCATTATGCATTATGCATTATGCATTATGTGCTCCCTGATGTCCGCTCTTTAGCCCCCGGTCATGGCGCAAGCTCGCTATCGCTCGCTCATCTTGCCGGCAGCTAAAGCTGATGGCATCGAACTGGTGATGCTGCAGACATCAGGCTGCCTCAGCGAGCGCAGCGAGCTTCTAAAGCTGATGGCATCGAACTGGTGATGCAATTGCTAAAGCAATCCAAGCGAGCTCGAGCCGACCGTCCTCGCTAGCGTTGCTCGGCTCTGGCGCTTGGCGGCTTCGCCGCCACGCGCCAGTGCGGTGCGCACCCTGCTCCGCGCAAGGGCGAGGGTGTGCGCCAGCGATAATTAATGAGCGCTGGCTCGGGCTGTATCGCGCTGTGCGCGACAACGCGAGGCTAACGCTAAGCCGGTCGGGCTAGGAAAGAAGAGCTCCCTCGGGGCTCGGGAAGACCGATAGGAACGCTGGCGGCGGCTGCGGTGCTGTCATTGGATTTCCAACCCCAGCGAAAAGGGCTGAGCGTAGCGAAGCGCAGCAGAATATCAGCCGGCGCTCGCCGGCTCTGCAGGCTCGCAAAGCTGCTAAAGCAGCGCTCCAGCGAGATGTCCCTCGCGACTGCATCTCGCTGGGCAGGATCTCGCTGCAAGAAGACACGGCTCTCGGGACGACATTATGTGCTCCCGAAAGAGTCCGCGGTCGCAGGAGCTGCCATCGCACGCTGCTAAAGAACATTTTGCTGCCTGGGAGGAGCGAGCGTTAGCGAGCTTGCGCTAAAGGGCAGCGCGAAGGCGGTCAGACATCTCACCGGTCGCACATGGCGCTGCTCTCGGGCATAACAATGCACGGCCCTGGGGGAACCGGCAACCGGTAATGCTTCGCAAAGGTGCGCTGCGTGAAGGCAGCGTTCGCTCAATTAGTGCCTAGCCCCAGCTCACATGGATGAGCGAGGAGCGAGCGGTAGCGAGCTTAGCTCGCAGCGCGAAGGCCGAAAGCTGCAGCTAAGAAGACCTAGCCCACAGGGCAGCGCGAGCAACGGGAGCACATTTCTCGGCACTTCCACTGCCACTGCCGTGCACCGCAAGCTCGCTACGCAAGCTCGCTACGCAAGCTCGCTACGCAAGCTCGCTACGCAAGCTCGCTACGCTCGCTCCTGCACCGCGCCTGCACCAGCCGAGAGGACATTAAGCCCCCCGGGTGCCCTCGGTCCTCGCTCATTGACACCTGTTTTAAACAGCGCGAAAGCGCAAGCGCCAAGCTCGCGATCTCGCGCCGAAGGCGCGAAGGATCGCGAAGGCTCCAGACATCCGCGGTGGCACATCTTATGGTACACTCGCGCCGAGATGTCCGACCGCCCGAGATGCGCGCCCCGAGGGCAGCCGCTTGCGCTGCTCTACGGTCGTCTGCCCTGGCTCTTTATGTTAATTGTTAATGAGCGAGGGGAGCGCGAGCAGCCTCACCGCTCGCGCTCCGCTCGCTGCTCTAGCAGCGCTCGCATACAGTATGCCCGGGCTCGCGCTGGCGCGAAAGCTAGCAGCCTCGCCTAGCGTTTATAAATGTAACCCCCCGCAAGCGCCAAGCTAGCTTCTCGCGTAGCAGCGCCCGCGCTGCTAGAGCAGCGAGCGGTGAGGCTGCTCGCTGCCCTCGGTCCTCGCAAGCAAGCTCGCTATCGCTCGCTCCTGCACTGGCTTACGGCAGCCCTCGAGAGCTCGGGCAGCGCTGCTCAGAAGACCTCCCAAGCTCGCGACAGCGCTTAGCGCTGTGCTCACCCATCGTGAGCTTGCTTGGGAGCATCGCTTAGCAGCCCCTGGCGATCGAGAGCAGCGCCCACGCCGACATCGCGAATGTCTGACCGCCCGAGCGCTGCCCTGCTGCTCAAGCTCGCGACCTCCAATGAGCGAGGTCTTCATGGCTGCCTGGGAGGAGCGAGCGTTAGCGAGCTTGCGCGGGGCTGCCCTTGGGATGTCTTTATTTTCCGAAGGCACCCCCCGGGCATACTGTCGCAGGGTGGCATAACAATGCCCACTCAATTAGGGTTAGCGCCTGGCGCTTGCGCTTGAGCTGCTAAAGCAGCCATGACCGGGGGCTAAGGAGGCTGCTTCGGACATAGGCGGCGCGAAACGGCGCGGGCGGTCGCCGTGGAACCTCGCTCCCGCCGACCCGGCATCTTCGCCCATCGGGTCGGAGACCAGGTCAGACGGTGACCCAAGGGCCAAGCTCGCAACAGCTCCATAGCTGAAGCAATGGCTGCCTCGCGCTTGGCGAAGCCAAGCGCGAGCAGCTAGCGAGGACGGTCGGCTCGAGCTGCACGCAGCGCCGCTCGGGCTGCTTTAGCAGCTTTGCGAAATAGCATTTCCCTTCGGGAAATCTAGGGCAGCGAGGACGGTCGGCTCGAGCTGCTTAAGCCCCGGGCTAAAGGCCGACCGCAGCTCGCGTATCCCTCCCACACCCTAACTCCTCAACCCATTACCAATTTCGCTGATGCGAAATGCATAAGTGCCGAGCAGCGAGCCGCGGGTAGAACAAATGATTGCTTTAGGCCCCCGCTTTCGCTTTAGCGCGAGGCCGACCGGTTGCCGATGCATTTCCTAAGGTTGCCGGCGCATTGTTATAGGGCTGCCATCTATGGGCGGTTCGGGGAAATCTGGGAACCTGGGAGCTGCTGTCAGATGTCTAACCGCTGCAGCGATCAGCATCGCCGGGCATCACGATTTCGCGCTTTAGCGCGAAATTCTTTCTGTGGCGAAGCCACAGACGCACCCTCACCGGTCATCAGGACCGACCCTCAGCGAGCATCTCCCCAGGGAGCTCCTTCGAGCCCTGCTAAAGCAGCCATGGGTGAGAGCTTGTCTCGCGTATGGTCCCGGGCAGCTAAAGCTGCCCTAGGCAGCGTTCGAGCCGACCGTCCTCAGAAGACCTCCCAAGCTCTAGGCATCCTCCCATCATAAAACAATGTCCGGGGGCATAACAATGCCCGAGCCGCTGTGCGGGTTGGACGTTCGGACAGCCGGGGAGAGCTTGTCTCGCGGGCTGGGCAGCATCCAGAGAGCTTGCCCGGGGTCCTACGGTCATGAGCATCACCAGTTCGATGCCCTGGCACCAATTGAGCGAACAGCGCTGCACATTTACGCCCAGGGCAGCTCTGCTGCTCAGCCGCAAGCGCCAAGCGAGCAGCCCCGCGCTTCGCGCCGATAGATATCGCGCCGCCCTTGGCGTCGCGAGCGTTAGGTCACCCCGAGGGAGCCTCGCGACATCTGGAATGGCCCGAACCTCGAAATAGCAGCCCTCCCGGCCTTTTAAACCAGTGACCGGGGGCTGCGCTGGCGCTTGGCGCGCCAGCGCCGCTGCGCGGCGCTGCGCTGCTTTAGCAGCTTTGAGCTTGCTATCGTGAGCTTCCGACATTGTTATGCTGCCCCGACATTGTTATGTCATCTTGGTTAGGTTGCCGATGCATTTTCCTGGCAGCGCGAAAGGGCAAGCCCACCGAGGATTGGGGCTCCGAGGACCGACGGGCAGCTCCCCGTAGCGGCGCGGGAGGGCAGCACATAAATTAGGTCTTCCTACCGTAGGGAGGCTGTTTAGCCCACATGTCGGGGGCTATCGGACCCTAAAGCTCTCCTCGAGGACTGAGGATGGTTGAGCGTCCGCGAAACGGGAAATAGGCAACTTCGAAAACTGGGAAGGCTCACCCCACCCGTAGGATTGAGGGTCGCTCACTGTCCTTGGGATCTTCGATTAATTCAGATGCCGGCCCCGGGAGAACAATTGCACTAAGGCAACACCACTTCAAACCCTAAGCTCTCACATGGCAATCGTGGTGTATCAAAGCTTCCATGGAATGTTTCATTACTTTTGTCATAGGGGTACTTAATTTACGGTCCATACTTCGAACCGGTCCAGAAGGAATTTGGTTGAGACATTGTTGAATAATTTTCAGGCTTTGTCTCATTTCTTCGATTCGAATGCAATAACGATCATAACAATCTCCTCGAGAACCTACTGGCACTGCGAAAGTGGGTCATTTAGAAGATGCCCGTCTTTATAAGGCCAACAAGCTCCCTTTTGGAGCGCTGGCCCCCTAACGCCGGGGTCCAAGATGGGACTCTGCTTTAGTGTCCCCTTATATCAGAACGATGGCTCTTACATGCACTTGATCATAAGCATCATAAGGCTGGGTTTTACGTAGATCCCAAGCTAATCCGGAAGCACGACACATTACACCAGAAAACCCCCAGTTTAACGCTTTGTCTGCGGAAATCACCCCAACATCTACAAGTCTTTGTTTCCATATTCGGTTGTTGGTAAGCATTTCCTCTACTTCATCAATTCGGCTAGCAAATTGAATGGCAAAACGGTATATATCGGAAAGAAGCCCTGGAGGAAGGTCGAAAGCTACACCACCTGGACGTATATAGGCAGCATGCATTCGAGCTCCACTCACCCTCTCATAGAATTCCATCAATTTTTCTCTTTCCTCAAAAGTCCACAGAAAGGGTGTAAGAGCGCCAACATCCATGGCATGACAAGACACAGCTAGAATATGGTTTAAAATCCGTGTTATTTCCCCAAACAAAACTCTTATATATTTGGCCCAGGGCATCTCTGGGCAGAAAAAACGTACACGCTTACACAGCACTACGTCTGGAAATGGTCGGCATTAGATTAATAAGGGCCAAGTCCAACTGGCCCCCGAACATCTTACCCGGAAAAATCTGGCAGCGCTTCGCGCTGCTACCCACGGGGGAGCTTGCCGACGGTCGGCCGGCTCCCCCCCGGGAGACTACCCCTGGGGTATATGTGTCGCGAAAGCTCGGGACCTCGCATATGCAAGCTCCCAGGCTCGCAGCTTCTCGCGTAGCAGCGCCCGCGCTGCTAGGGCAGGTGCTGGCCCTTTGGGGCCAGGGCAGGTTCGCAGCCTCACCGCGAACCTGCGCTCGGTCCTCATTGGTAAATATACGCGCCGCTAAAGGCGGCGCGGCAGCGAGGGTCAGGGTGTGCGAGCTGAGACTTCCGCCCCCGGGTTGGACGTCGGTCTCGGCGGAGCCGAGAGAGAACCCTCCCGAGGCTGCCCGAGGTTCCCGGGGCGGCATCTGCGCAGGATCGACCCAAGCTAGCTCGCGATGACCCTTGGCACATATACACCCGTCAATTTCTTTAAGGGCAGCGCTCGCGACCATCGGCATCTCGCTACGCTCGCTCATTGATATTGATTTGACCAATGAGGACCGAGGGCAGCGAGCTTTAGCGAGCTGCTCCCCCGGAGCAGCGAGCTGCTAAAGCAGCGAGCTGCCCTAGCAGCAGCAGCGCGGGCGCTGCTACGCGAGAAGCTCGCTTGCGAGGTCCCGAGCTTTCGCGAGCTTGGCGCTTTATCTGCTAAATTTCGCTAAGTTCGCGGTTTCGCGATTCGCTGCGCTCTTCCAGAGCTACGCCGGTGCAGCTGCCGTACATTTGCTTTAGCTCGGCCTGAAAGGGTGAGCATCGCGAACCGGCAGCTGCACCGCGGCTTTGCCGCGGTGCTGATTGCTAAAGCAAGCACAGCGCGGCCGGGAGCTTGTCTCGGGGGGTGACATTTTGACCCCCCGAGGGTACCATATGCGACCAGCGCCCAACGGGCGCTCCCAAGCGCGCTTTAGCTGCCGCGCTCTCTCGCGAGCTTTTTCGCTGCAGCTAAAGCTGCAGCTCGGGTTGTCCGCGCTGTGGGGGGTAAACCAAAGAGCGAGGGCGAGGGTGTGCGCGGGAGAGCATCGAACTGGTGATGCTCGGCCCTTGCCCTAAAGGGCAAAATGTCACGGCCCTAAAGGGCAAGCCGCCCTCGATCATTTTCGCGAGCGGTGTAGAAAAGATGAACCGACCTGAGCTTACTGCAAAATGCTTGCCATCCCGGGGGCGTGAAAGACCCACGGGGAGCCGACCGCGGCGAACAAGGCGCTGGGCGAGCCGAACAAGCTCAGGGTAGCGCAAGCGAGATGACCCTCGTGAGCGCGACCCGCGACGGCTGCAGCTTTAGCTGCAGCTGCGCAAGCGCGAGCGCCAGCGAAATGCCGGTTCGCGATGCTCACCCCTAAGTTCCCCGCTGACGTCTTGGCTGCTTGGCGGCTTCGAGCTGCTAAAGCAGCCGTTGCGGCAATGATTGGCCCTTGGCGAACAAGGCTTAGCCCCCGGGGGGCGGCCCCGGCCCGACCGGGCAGCAGAGCTGCCCTAGCCCCCGGGAGCGATCTTGCGCTTGGCGAAGCCAAGCGCGAGCTGACGCAGTGTGCGAATGCCGTCGGCGGGAGC
>JAOCPT020504301.1:0-12266 GCA_026546935.2 Palythoa grandiflora
CCCAAGGAAATAAAACAAATGTCAGTTAAAAACAAAAAGTAAACTGTACGCTAATCAAACCTTGTTTTTATTGCAACATTTTTATAAGTGACCAAAGCAGGTCGCTACCTATTACCCATGCAACAGCATTACCTATTACCTATTACTTTACCCATGCAACAGCACAAAGTTCGCCATGTTACCAGGAGGGGGCTGACACACGACTCCTCTTGCACGCATCTGACTGCTCAAGGAATGGTGACAATGGTGGAGCTAATGGTGCGCACTGTAGATACAGATGTCGATACAGTTATTACTGTATCTGTATCCCTCAACGTCGATGAAATGTGGATGGCAGGGAAGCCTTTCCGATACATGGCTGTACATGACATTGTTAAATCATAAGGAGAGCTCCGGATGTGCCTCATGCTATGATTAGATGTTATTTAACCTCTTCCTTCTTCGAACGGAGCAAAAATATGTTGGACAGCATGGTCATCGTATGATGACGTCACGGCCACCTTTCTACAGCTGAGCAGTTATCCTAGTGAAAACGATGTGTTACAATGCATCTGATACAGATGTTCGTGACTCTAATGTACGAACGAACCAGCACCGATGCGATAGTGTAAATGACGCAAGGAAAATCCTTTTTCTCAGAAGGGTCGGTTACTGGAGAACATACCACCAGCTGCTAATGCACTGCTTCAACATCCGAAAACGGTTGTTTGCTTACATTGCAGTATAATAAAGTATAATAAAGCTATATCCAGATGTTGCGAACATAAGAAAACATGCTTACCAATTATCACTACCCCTCCCCCTGTGGGGTCTTATCTAATCTCATCTTCTGACACGAATCTGGTAAATAATGTACATTTATGTTAAAAATATAAAATCACGTAATAAAATTAAAAAAGGATAATAAAATTACGTTTCTGCTGCACTTGTGGCAGCCTTAATCAGAATAAATGAATTAAAACAGTGAAAATATTTAAAATTAGGTAAAATTTGCATAAGTTAAAAATCTATTGTACATATATCTGTAATCTGTCTTCACTGACCAGCCAAGCTTTTGTATATTTTTTTGCTTTTTTTACATTTTTTGCCTCCATCAGCGCTAAAGTTTTCTCTTCTGAAATGAGACGCCATGTTTCACTTCTGCTCCCAAACAGTAAATAGCCATGGTATCGCGAGGTACGGGAGCCAACCAGAGCTCGCGAGAATAGATATCTGTTGCTCTGGGATATAAAAGATAATAATAAATAAAATAGTAAATAATGAAATAGAGTTTTAGGATTTTAACTTGTATGCACGTGTATTTTACTATTTTATTTTTGTATTTTATATTTTAGATAGTTGCCCCAATTAGTTTCGTACTGAATGTAGGCTAGAAATTTCATGACATATTAACAAAGTGTATTATTATTATTATTATTATCATTATTATTATTATTATTATTATTATTATAGTAGTAGTAGTGATAATAGTAACAAATATCTGATATTGTGCAGCGACAGAACTTTGAAAAAAACCGAGCTCCTGATGGGTATCGAACCCGCGACCTTCCGTACATTAGTCGCACGCTCTACCACTGAGCTATGGGGAACTCATATGGCGAGTAAGGTCACATCTGGGTTATGACACACGGACGCTCTTGTATTATTATTGTTATCATTATTACTTTATTGTGTAACAATACATATATTGTTACGGTATTTAATTGTCAACAGCGCTAGCCGAGGAAATAAAAAAATGTTTAACAGTTTTTCCAAGACATTGGACATTTACAAAGCGCTGTCATTTTATGTGTACAACATAATTTATGCATGTTGTAAATCCGGCATAACAAGGGGCCTTAAGCAAAACCTTCTTTCTTCCTGCTACCTCAGACTCGTCTCACCAAGCTCAAGCCAATCCTCGAACCTAACGACAGTCGAAACATTTGTTGAGGGGGTGTCAGGATTGGAGCGGACCCAAGAGAGGGGGGCTCGGAGAAATTTTCGCCGAAGGGGAACCATCCCAGGGGATTCCAGGGGCATGTTCCCCCGTAAAAACTCAAAATGTATGTCCGCAGAAAGGTTATTTCCAACGTTTTGAGGGATAATCGTGGGTATTTAGTACCTTTAAAACAACCTCAGTTTTTTTTCACGAGAAAATGTATGGAAAAAAATATGCATTTATTTCCCTTTAGGGGGGTTGACCACCCTTAGACCCGCCAAGTAAATTTATCTTTAGTAAGCGCCATAATTTTTAAACCAACAGCAGTCAACCAAACTTGATCTTTTTCGTCTTTGTGTACTATAGAGCTTCATTGTTTTTGTGTACGTATTACCCTAAAGTATTCCCCAGTGGTCCGTGCATAATGAAGCATAAATCAGTCTTTTGCAAACGAACCTATTTTTGTCTTTGATAATTTTGAGCTGATGATCGTGTCATGAGGACACAGAAACATTGTCTCACTAATGATTCTTACCCTAGTTTTCATCATTTACTCAATAAAATTATCATGCCTGATAAGAATGATAGCTATACAGTCAGTAAAAATATGTTTTGCAATTGACTGCAGAATGGCATTTCAGCCTGTCTCCCATGGTTGACTCAACGACTTTGACTGGCCTGACTGCAGATTTCATACGTATACGGAATTATTGCAATACCACTTTGGTTAGAAAAGTGTTTTACACTATCGGTAAGTGCTATTGTTTGATATTTCACGAGATGTTAAATAATAGACTCATGGATTATCTAATGCTGCGACACACCTCACTGACGGTGGTTGGAACGCGTCAAAAAGGCAATCTCTCTAATCATTAATGGTAACGCCCTTGATCATCAAAATGACACTTGACCCGTTTTTAAGCCCAGTACTTTTTAAAGACAAATTTAAACAAAGAAATATCTAATATCGGTCTTTAAAATTGCTTTCTTCGTAAAATTGTTGATGGGAAGGGGACGCCCTTGTTTGAGGGATGGAAGTGCCTCCTGGTGCCGCCGTCCCTGCGCCTTTATGGACTGGTATTCGATGTGTGTTATTAAAAAGGTAAGATATACAAGAGATGCCATAGAGAAAGACATTATTACTAGGTCAGTGAGGTAATCCAGCGCCAAAACTGAGATGTATGAGTTTTATTAATTTGCATGCTGATAAGGAACCAAATAATAAATTACCTATCTTGTTTTAATTTATTTTCAAAGGGATTACTTTTCCATCAATGTTTTTCATTGGTAGCAGCTTTGTCCCCAGTGCTAGTCTGGCCTTTGGATTTCTTTGTGCCGCATTTGGACTATGTGGGCTTGTATTTTCAAGTCTCTATGTCAACCCTCTTGACGTTGCACCCCAGTACGCCGCAATTATAGCGAGCTTCACAAACACAGTCGGAGCAGTTCCTTGCTTTGTTATTCCGGTTCTTGTTGAGAGTATAACTGCTGAACGGTTAGTGATCTGTGAAATATTTTTAAATTCCAAGGTACTACAGTAATTACTCAACAAATTAAGTGTAGTTCCCGATCGATGGGTTGAATTGGTATAATTTTAGCAGGAGCCCATTACTAGGAGCGTCCATCTGTCACTGTTACCCTCGACACCATCGTAGTCGTAGATTATTATCTTTAATTTAGTTTGGGACAAAATCCAGCCGTAACGTAATGTTATTGAACTCCTGCCTAAGAACAGAAGATTCAACGTGGCGACAATGCCAGAGTTAGTGCAAATATAAGTTGTAATTTTTCTAAGGTTGAATGCAACTTTTGCAAAGAATCAATGGAAATGGTTGACAAAGGGAGTTTGCCCTCCCATGGATTTTGCCCTCGCCCTATTTTTTCCTTCGGCTTTTCAACGTTTTCCAGTCTTAGCTTGTCGTTTTAATACGTTTTCAAAACATTTTTAAACTTTGATTGTGACGCCTCTCGTGACTAATGTGAAACTTTCTACAATATGGAAAGGGAGTGGGGGAAAAATTCACTGGGGATTTCGTCCTCCCTATTCCATCTCTCACTTTTTTATATATGCTTTTTAGCATCTTTGCAACTTCAAAAGATTATTTGAATAATTATATACGCGTCATTAAAAGCTACATCAAAATTTTTGACAAAAGGTAACATAATAAAGTATTAAAGATCAACGCATTGATACGCTGATCCACATTGACAAAGACGCTAAAAAGTTTGAAAATCTTATAGCGAAAATTAACAAAAAAAACCTAAAATGTCAGATTAGCTATTAGTTTCTAATCTTGTCTTTTTATCTGATAAAAACTAGTTCATGTGAGATCATAGCTTTTTTCTTACGTCCTGCATCATTTAGTGTCTATTCAATCATGCACTGGCCTTCAGTAGTTTTGAAATGTTTGAGCTCAACAAGTTTTCTTCAACTTTTATGTTAGGGTAGCAAGTGAAAATATGTGTGTTTAGAAATACAAAAAAGTTTAGAGTTTGCTACTCCTTATTGATTAAATGTCCACGTTCCCTTTAACGATGGAAATGTTGTTGGTTCTACTACAGGATTGATAGTTATTAACACAATGTATGCGCTTCACAGACAGCAAACGAATGGCGCTCAGTGTTCTTAATAGGCGGTTGTATCTTCGGCCTTGGTTACCTCATATAAATTATCTTGGGAAGCGGAAACTGCCAACCTTGGGCAAATACGGTCCTTGAGAGCTGAAATAACCAATATAAAGAGATGTCAAGTGTGCAGTCAAAACAAGGAAATCTCAGATCAAACACTTGGTCGATCATGTGGGAAGTTGAGGAAATTTAACATCTTTCAAATCTCAAGAATTTTCAATAAATTTATAGTTAACAGAAGTACAGTAAACAGGCAGAAAGTGCTACAGCTTGTTTTGAACCTTGCCTCCTTCTGTACGTTCTGCAGGAAATGTGTCACAGCTGACGTAAATGCAGTTTGAACCTTTGGTTTGGCAGCAGAATTCAGCTGTAGATACCTAAGTTGCTTTTACTGAGTTGTTACGATGTCAGAAACTATCTGCAATGTCATTTTGAAAGACAAATTTTTTGGCAAACGTTTTTTAGATTTTTTTTCAATATTAATGTGGTGTCTCAAATATTCAAGGACAGCTTCAAAAGATAATGCATCTCTTTCAATTATGTTGATAATTTTTATACACTGTTACATATTAATTGAAAATATTCCCTTCAATCCTAATGCATTTTTATTAGTCTTTCAAAGTTTTGAGAGTTTGTCGACTACAAATCACTAAATTAAATATTGATTTGAGTTAACCACAGATTTTTTTTGTTTCTAGGCTGTGTATTAGATAATGCTGAAGCATGTCTTCTTCTCTGTAAAATACACATAATTATAATGGTACCTTTTATTTGGGTCTGTTCAAATAAACATTAATTTCATATTGAAATTATCGAAGTTTAGTAATAGCAAGTTAAGTGATTTCAAAAGGTAAAGATTATATTAGTGCAAGTGCATCCGCGGTTTTTCCAAGGACCATAGAGACAGCACTGCTGGACATTCCGTATATCTTGGCAACATCTTAATTACTGGAAGCTGGACTCAGTCTAAAGAAGGAGAAGCGTGTTATCATGCAGGACAAGGTTGTTTTCATTGGTCATCAGATAGACAAAACCGGTATATCCCCACTTCAGGATAATAAAGTAGAGGCTTTAGTTAAGGCCAAGGCGCCAGAAAACGTGACAGAACTGATGTCTTACCTTGGACTTTGACTTACTATGGCAAATTTTTGAAGGGGTCGTTGTCTCAGGTCCTTTACCCACCCCATAAGCACCTAGAGAAGGGGTTGAGGTGACACTGAAGACCAGAACAGCAGGATTGTTTCGAGCAAACCAAGAAAATAATTACCTTAGCAGGAGTATTAGTTAACTATGACACAGACAAGCCCCTTAATCCTCGATTGTGATCCGTCTCCATGTGGTCTGGAGACGGTGCTTTTGCACATCAAAGAAGATGGCTCAGAACGACCAACGTTCGCTTCGCGAACGTTAAGCGCGCAACTACTCGCAACTAGATAAAGAAGGAGCCGATATTGGATCTAAAGACATTTCACTTATGTCAAAGCTTCGAGGTAATCACCGATTAGAGGCCACTTTTGCCACTGTTTCATTAGGAGAAACAGACTTCAGTCATTTTTGTTGCCATTTATTAATTTTATATCCATTCACGCTAATGTATCTTTACAATTTATAAAACTATCTTTTTATAATACAATTTTGTACTTATTGAATAATAAAATAATATAGGTATATAGCATACTACAAGTATACTCTATGCTTAGGTCTTGGTTTGCCTGTTTTCCGTTTTGAATGGCAATTGTTTCTTCTACGCTTTCTGCTTGTCTAATTTTATAAAGAAAAAGTTTTAATCTTGGTTTTTCCACTTTTACTTAAGTTACATGAAAATATGTACAATTTTCCCAAAACAATGATATGACTGATTAAGCAGTCAGGATGATTAAAGTTATAACCAAAGCAGATCTCGTAAAAAGTTAAAGCAAGGTCGTGGCCCAGTGACATCTTCAACCAAAGGTTCCAATCTAGCCAGAAATTATTTGTAAATATATTTACAGACACCAGTCATGGCCTCTTTCAGAATCCAGCGATGGTCAGTGCTAATGAGAGCATACCAGTATCAGATGAAATTAGGTAAGAAACACTAATTGTTTATCAAGACACCAATTCCAGTGATAAGGAAACCTCTACAAGAAGACCGAGGACTGATGTTTGAAGAAATGGAAGATTTTTCCATGTTGACGGGAGAATGGATCAGTGAGTGGACTCGAAAGGAAAACATCACCAAGCCATTTTTGTTAGTGTAAAACACTTTGCAGCAGGAACAAAATGTCTCAAAGCCAAAGTTAGCAAGGCCACTGAATCATTATTGTATGAGGCGACACTAGCTCCGAAGGTGAACACCCGGGAGGATACTGCAGCGGCTAACAGCTCCAATACTACTGAGATGAAAGTGACTTGCTCTTCACCAGTGACGGCATCTCTGACCAGAAATACACCAGTTAGTAGTCGCTATCAAACGAGAGACTGGAGGCAACCAAGATGCCGGAAAGACTATATTTGTAAGTTGTTCAAGCCGTCAAGTTGTTTTTTTATTGAAACGTTTGTTTTAAGTACCCCGAGGTAGTAGGACATGAACAGTTAATCAGATAACACCTAAAAGCCTAGGGGGAGGAGGTGTCATACGTGGACGACATTTGTGACATACGTGGACGACCTTTGTGACACATGTGTAGTAGTTTGCCGTGTACTGTTTAATCACTAGAGAAGGAGGATAAGACATAACAACTCTTAATTCATAATCTGTTTCACTATTCGAATTTGTTAATCGATTGACCACCTATTACTATTTCTTTGTTTATGTTTTGCCCTAAAGCTAAATATTTGCATGGATCAATCATAATATCTTCCACTTTCAAAGATAAAATACATGCTCTGTTTTTATTCATATCAGCAAG
Organism: Palythoa grandiflora; assembly: GCA_026546935.2. NCBI lineage: Eukaryota > Metazoa > Cnidaria > Anthozoa > Zoantharia > Sphenopidae > Palythoa > Palythoa grandiflora. Next base: position 7,441 of record JAOCPT020504301.1, read on the forward strand.
CATATTTACTGAAGGAATGAAAAAGTTATGACAGTCGCCATTCTTAAGACATCTATGAAGGGCTGCCAACATTTGCAAGAAACGCCTTGGTAACTCAGGATGTGACCAATCTTCTGCATTGCAATATTTTCTACTCGCCCACATGAAAATGTTCTCCAGATGTGAAGGTAACAGCCCCTTAGGTCGGCAGAGGTCACTTTCAGCTATCACTTTAAGAATCCTTAAACAGCGACCTTTCTCTTCGACATCTTCTTCACGAAGAAGACGTCTTCGAGCATTACAAAATATAAATTTCCACAATTCATAACCAGGAATGGGAACAAGATGCGTTCCTTCACTCAAAATCTGTTCTTTTACGTTACCTCCTGGCCATTTGCAATTACAGCTTTTGAGCCATGACGCACATTTTGGCCAAAAACTTGGAAAATGAAGAGTTGGTATCAGGTTTATAGAATAGGGAGAAACGCTCAATATCAACACACCTTGTTCAGAACTATCATAGAATGTAATTTTTCTTCCATACTGAGTTCGATTTTGTTCCAAGATTCCCATTGAGACGTCGGAAATCCATGTGGCGAGTTTCTTGCAGATATTTTTGGGAGATAGACAATACCCTCCTGTCTGTGTCTTTGTGCAAAAGTCTTTCACAAGTGTTTGTCCCTGGGGTGACAAGTCCTCAATTATGGCGGCAGAAACAACCACTTGAGCGTACCCCTTGGAAGTTTTGTCGTCTTCGATAACGTACAGATTGGTTGAAATGTCTTTGAGTTCGAGGTAAATATCCACCTCATTGTAAGGTTTTAACTCGTAGAAGCACCGAGGGTTCATTGGGCAAAAAGTCAAGGGAAAGTTTGATTCCGCCAGAGCCACGATGATTTTGTTAACCTGGATTAACAAGTTTAAAAATTAATTTAACTTAATATTCAAAAATTCTCCCATTAAACATTTTCAACCAATGATGCCAGTCTCTTTTCAAATGATTCAACATTATTTAGTCTGTGAAGGCGGTTAACGCAATGCCGCTACTTTCCAAGGATGGTACCGGAGATAAACTACAGGGGGTACGTGGAGAAGCATTTTTTGCTTGGAAACATGTGTTTCGTACAACCAAATGAAACCTAAGAGTCGCTGGTTGAGCCTAATACTTTGAAATGTGGGAAAAAATGGAGGATGACGTTCTTGGTATACGATCTGTCGAGTACACAAGACAGCTCCTTTTCAAAGACAAAAGAGCTCATTGTGAGACTTGCTTCAAAGATTTTGCAGGCACAGCGTTGAATTATAAACATGTTCTACCAGAAGAATATTGAGTTAAAACTAAATAATGCCAAAACCGTGTAGGAGAGAATCGAAAACTAAAACTGATCATTTTTCCAATTAGTCCAACCTACATTTGCACTGACACAATAATGAAAGTGAGTTTAGGAGGTCGGAAACTAAAAACGTCATATCTATTCTGTAGGCTTTTTAGTTTTGTTCAATTTCATTTGATTTTTCTTTATCTTATTTTCTTTTGAATTTTTGCGCAAAAAAAACTGGTTAGGTCGGAGACTAAAATTTCACCAGATAGTAAGATACAAGAAACTTCGCACCTTTATCAATATGAACTGCAGCGACCTTTCCAGCAGAAAAAAAATTAATTGAAAAATATAGCAAATTTTAGATAACTTTTAGATATTTTTCTTGTTTTCAATTCTTATTTTAAGCATGGCAATCTGCATTCGGCGAAATAATTATACTGAGTGTGTGTAAACTTAACATCGCTACCCGTGTCATTCACTCCATTTAACATATCAAGTCCACAACTTTAATACTGTTACCAAACCTGCTTAAAACAAGAGTCAGCTGAAACCACATTAAGCCAAGATTTATAAAATGTCTTTTTTATTGTTGTACCATAAACCTTGCTTTTTAAAAAAAAAAATACCGTTAAATCTTCAGACCTCAGACGACTATACAAACTCCGACTGTGACAGGAAAAAATTCCATTCTATACAGAGTCTAGTAACTTGTTTGTAAACTTGCAAGCCGTTAAGTCTTTGGTTAAATATATAACTAATGAAAAAAGTTTGATAAATATTGAACCCTTTATTTCTGGTTTGTGTTCAGGTGAAAAAATTTACACTTTATCCGAGTTCAAACAAAATTATTTTGACATCGCCAGAAAACAAAACAAACTCGAGACTCAAACGCTTCTCTTGTGCTCTCCCAACTTCCCGCGTGCATCATAATACAATAGACACGCGACTTACTATAATGGATTAAGCTCAACCAGCAACTGATTTGGATTGATTGTGAGAAACGCGTGTTTTCAAGCAAATAAAGCTTCTTTATACGCAAGATCGCTCTGAAGTTACAAAAATCTTCCTCAGGGACCCTTTCTGTTTGCTTACCCAGTCTCCACTCATCCCGAATGTTACGTCATTTTAATCTGCGCAGAATATGATGCGCGTGGGAAGTGGGCTGGAAAAAAAAATTGCCGGAGATATGAAAATTATTTTCGAGTGTTCAATCAAATTCAACACGACATACGGTAATCAGTCTGGAGCTTGTTTAGCTATTCATCGGTGAAAAAGAGCGAAAGTCCTTTGCTTGAAAAAATATCTCCTTAGGTCGTTGAAATTTCTGTGAGGCACTGCTGTTTATATACATAGTCGCTCGAAGATGTGGAATTTACTCAGTACTTTCACAAGAATACCGTATTTCCTTTTCATAGTTTGGGTTCGGCGTTTATTCGAGGGCGGCATTTATTTCAAATGATGCTTACTTTTTTTAAACAACCAACCGTATTTTTACTTCAAAAAGTAGGAAAAGTGATACAGTTCTTTGTCTGGCTGTACCGAACAAGCTTTACAGTTTTACTTACACACGCATTCTAAACGCGTAAGAAATCACATAAATTATATGTTGGGGATTTTTGTCTGTGCCTTTTAAACTTTAAACTTATAGTTTTAAACAACTCAGCTCTGCGCTTGTTAAAAGTGAACGTCAAAAATTCGATGTTTCAGTTTGCTGTATGTTTCAGGGTGCGGCGTTTATTAATATTTTGGCTCTCGTGTACGGTGTTTATTTGAGGGTGATGTTTAATCGAGGGCGGCGTTTATTCGAGGAAATACGGTAAATTTGTCTTAATTCCTATCTTTGCAAGATACAAACCTCTCTGTCATTGCAAAATATTATCCATAAACGTGTTCAAACGCTATGAGACAATTTTCAAAAACCGGAGCAGACATACAACTGACGCAAAGTAAGTGTCAACTGCAAGGCGGTAGTTGTTATGGTAATCGACAAAAATCGCTAATTAGCTGAAAAATGATAATTATGCATATTATGGTATTTTTCGTATGATTACATACAATACTTCTCAGTTACACAAAACTTTATAAAAACCAATGGTTTGAATAATAATTACCAATGTGTATACATAATGTAAATTAACAACTATAAGTAGTATAGTATACACCAAATTAGCCGGAAAAAGTGCGTTTTGTGCATAAATTAGTGCGCACAGGCATTAACATAAATTAGTGCGTCATTCAAACTGCATAAATTAGTGCGTCGTTTAAACTGTATAAATTAGTGCATCGTTCAACCTGTATAAATTAGTGCGTCGTATAAACTCATGAATAAAATGCGGATTGTATGGAGATTGTTTTGAACGATTTTCCCAAACTTGCCAGATTATTCTAATGTTTCTAGTTTTAATTCGAGTGAAACACTATAAATCTAGTACAGCCAGGCAGTGTTTACATTTCCCAATTCGAAAACTTTAGAAATTATAAACAACTTTCAAGATATTCTAATGTTTCTAGTTTTAATTCGAGTTAAACACTATAAATCTAGTACAGCCAAGCTGTGTTTACATTTTCCAGTTCGAAAACTGTAGAAATTACAAACACCTTTCAAGAAGCATAAAGCGAGTTATATAAAGCAAGAAGTAAAAAGGACGTTGTAAAAAGAAACAATAAATACCTTAATTATCTATTGTTTTGCTTTCAAAAGCGGTTTGCAAGAGTTTGAGTTGTAATGAGTCAGTAACGGCTGGGTGATGTTTGTATTGAATATTCTTGGCTTCTTAGACATAATAAAAATAAAAGTAAAAATATGAGAAACATGATTGAAGAAATTAACAACAACACAAAAAAAATAAGTGAAAGCAAAATTTTGGCGCCGAAATGCAGCAATTTGGGAAAATGTACTGTTTTCAATGGTTAAATGCATTTTGGAATAATTAAGACCTTGTAATGGCCGGGTAACTTTGCTTTGAATATTGACGGCTTCTTAGACAAAGTAAACTATAAAACAAGCAAACACTGGTTCTTTTAGCGGTATAGTTATAAATTGAACAAAAAAGTATGTAATTTGCTGGTATTTGATAAATAAACAAACTAAAAGATTAAACATCAAAGACTGGATTTCAAACAAATTTTATTCTTTGTTTCGGTACACACACTGTTTACATAGTCGACAAAAATCATTTGCGGTCTGACATGCTTTCACTGTCATCTGTTTCAAAATGCTGTTCGCGACCGGATTTAACATTTGTATGAGCTAAGTGCCCACAAGCATTACACAATTGAAACACGTCGCCTAAAAAAACTCTTATCCAGACAAAGCTCCCCTTCACAGATGTCACATTGCATGTTGGTTAGCGGCGCAATGAATTCCTCCTGCCATTTACATTTTGGACAACTAATAACAGCTATAACACACTGATTGGGGCTGTCGCCATTTGGACAAGTTCCTTGATTTTATAGAAGAAATGTTGTGCTTACACAAGCTTCTTTTTCTCAGAAGAAAAAACTTCTGAGTCCCTAACGGGAATC
>JAOCPT020504406.1:0-12265 GCA_026546935.2 Palythoa grandiflora
TGTAAGTATTTTTACATAGGACTACATAATTTTTGCAAGTACTCAACAGTTAGCGACAACCGCGCCATTTTGATTACTCAGTCAAATCTATTGGGGTGGCCCGCAGGGCTCAACACACGTAGCAACTGCGCATGACTGATAACCGGAACTCAATAACATAACAGTAGTTTCCTTCAGTAAGAAAGAAGTAAGCTAAGCAGTTGACTTGATTTCACATAGCTCTTTATTTCCATTTCAGTCATATCATTATGGAATGTTTAATCAACTGACCGAGAGAGTGCAAGGATTCTGATGGAGAGAAAGAGAAGAGGTCATGGACAAGTTCATTCAGAAACACCTAAGAAGGCTCGCAAAAACAGAAAGACAGGTTTGCATTCATTTTGTCACACAACAAATTTAGTTAGAAACTAAAGCAGTTCTTTTGTTGATCATCTGCCATTACCAATGATGACCTAAACATTACGATCATGTAACAATGGACTGAGTACCATTGGGTGCCGTATGTCCAACTGCGGCTAATCAAACCAATATTGGCACAGAATTCTGGATATTTTGGGTGGCTACTCAAAGGATACGGCTGAGTGCATGCGGGAGATGTGAGGAGTGCAGAGAGCAGAGGATGCCGTACTATGAAAGTGGTGTCTTATCAAACACTGCATATTGCTATAACTTTCAAGATCTTTATCAATTAGTATAGATAGCCTTCGAAATCTTAAAATTTGCTTAGTGAGTGGATTTTAGAAATAAGTTTAGGACCTTTTTTATTGATACCTTGCATGCCAACATTTATTTTACTTTTACAGGGTTCCTGCGGAGTCTTAAAAAGTCTTAAAAAGTCTTATTTTTGATTTTGTATTTTTAAGGCCTTGAAAATGTCTTAAATTTGAACAAATTCATCATTGAGGTCTTAAAAAGTCTTAAATTTTTGTTCAAAAATATTTTTGGTTTCTCATTCAGAAATTCTGCAGATTGTATATAAATATAGATGAAAGCACCATTTGTGAAAGCTTGCGGATGGTTCAGTAATTGTTTCCACACCAGCTCTCAAACAGAACGATCTCCTTATTATTATTGGTCTGCGGATGTTGTCGTTTAGGATCACGTGACTTGCATCCAGATCATTTGTTAACAAAAGCTTGAAGGAATATCAGGTTTTAAATTTTACAAATTTAGGTCATAAAAAGTCTTAAAAGGGTCTTAAATTGGGGAGTTGTAAGCTACAGGAACCCTGTATGATGATCACTTGCATATGCTAGAGCTGGCACATACTGTAGATACTATGATGTTGACCCTAGAAGTTAATGAAAAGGAACAAGCACCTCTAAGTCAGCAAATTTGTGCCATGGGCTTGTGCTTTTGTAAAAAGGGGACCTTGAGAAAGAGACTCACTACTAGCTATGTAAAAATAGAAGCAATCCCAAAGACTAGCTGTTTCGAGTTTCAGAATTGGCATATCACAATGGCAACTATTAACAATGTGAATTTCAAATGTAAAGTTGGTGAGAACTTTGGGCTTAGAATGCTGTAAAAGTGTATCTTATACTGTAATCTTATAAGATTAATATTATTCCTGATTGAATAAAGCACAGCTCAAACCTCAGTAATAGATTATAATAGTCTATTACTGGATTATAATAATCATTAGGATTCATATTAATTCGATTAATAATAATCCAAGTTGTCCCGTCATTAGTTATTCAAAACATATACTGAAAAGATTGGTCATTACAGTTGTATATAAAAGTTATTTTTACCCTGTAGACAAACGTAGGAACTCCATTGAGACAAAGTCAAGCAAAGTGTTGCTGCCACTTAACAAGAGAAACAAGAAAGGGGAAACCCCACTACATGTTGCTGCACTGAAGGTAAATTTTACTCATTTTCCTGGTCCAGTAGTTATTGTTATTTAATACAATTTTTCTTCGGAGTATCAGGCCTTTTATCAACTCTCTCCATCTCCTTCTGTCCTTGGCTGCTTGTTTCGCCTTCCTTCCATGTCTCAAACCCCATCTCACATCTCTCCCTTTCTACTGTTCTCCTCCATGTCTCCCTCGGTCGACCTCTTTTCCTTTTTCCCTCTGGAGCCCATGTGATAGCTGTTCTTGGTAACGAATCTGGTTCCATTCTTAATATGAATCTTATATAGAATGATGTATTAGGGAGCTTTAACCCAACACCACCTTTTTCGAGCTCACCTTCAGACTCGATTTCAAGCAAGGAATGTTCTTTAAACAGCTTCTATGTAGTAAACTACTATTTACCCATTAACAAAAAGTTTGTAAAAAGAAACAATTTGTGTGACAAAGTTTCATCATCTCACGAGTGGATGCTCTTTAATTAGGATTATTTGCACATTTTGCAAGGCTAATACTATAGGTAAATCCTTTGCCTGACGAGGAATTCCACGCTAAATTTCACGCGAAGAACCGATAACGCTCGAGTCGCACAGCGTCGAGTGTAATATCGATTCTTCAAGTGAAATTTAGCATGGAATTCACGAGTCAGGCAAAGGATTTTCCTTGAATTGTATAGTTTTTTTTTCTTCAAAAAAATTGGCGGTTAGCTGCAAGTGCACATTTGGGAGTCCATTGCCATGCCTGGTTGTTTTTTCATCAGCCAATCAGTACAGTGCAGCGTTCAGTCATGACAAGGCATTTGCCGGTGCGATCAATTTCGTTATCCATTCAGGTCTACTCGGCTCACAAGAAAATAGAAAGATCTAACGTTCAAAACGGAATCTTTATTGCTGGTTTGACATACAATGACAACAACTCAGCTGTTTGACAAGGATTAAAAAGTGGTAAAATACAAGTTGATGAATTTGCCCTCTGAACAACATGAAATCGTTTAATGAAGCGGCACGACAATCTTTATCGATTGAACAAACATATCAGCATAATGTCGTAAAACTCCAATTCAGGAAGTATTCAATATTGTTTCTGAAAAGGAATTATTGTTATTATTTCAAACTGAGGACAATTTAAAACTGAAAGTTGGTTTGGTCACCTTTTAGAATAACAAAGCCAAAGTCGAAGCCGAAGGAAAAAATATATCACTGGCTCGTTGGTGTACTTACAAGTGGTGATGATGAATGGGGACATTTTATACTGTGGAGTTGTTAAAAATTGCACCACTGAACAAACGTCCCATGGCACCTGTCAAGTAACTTTAGGAAACGGTGTTCTGATCTTTTGACAGATTTGCAACGCTCATTTGTGGGGCCAAGGACAACTGAACTGAATTTTGTTCTGCGGCACTCTTGCTTGTTGTTGCGCAGGCTGCTGTTGACTTGCTGAATCCGGCTAACTTGTTTGATATTCTTCACTGCTTTTCCAGTGGGTTGTGGCTGTAACTCGCAATGGAATCAGTGTTTGGATGTCCCGTTAGCTCAGATATTTCAAGTGGGTTAAATTCATCGCGAAGGGTCTGAATGACCGTCTCGCGTCTGCTAGTATTGGTAAATTTACCACTCAGTTCAGCCATCTTGCAACGTTGGACATCATCTTTGCAAGACTCTTTTTGCCAACAGTGGTGACCCAGGTTCGTATTCCTCTCCTTTCTTTTGTTTGGTTGTTTGCCTTATCGGAACAAAAAATTATTTCAGAAACTGAGGAACATTCTTTTTTGATATTTTGTTAAGCTGAAGTTCGGTTCCGTGTTTTGCCAAGTGAAATTTCTGTTGCAGTTACCGAACAGCAGTATCGGTGCTTTTCATGTGTTTTTCGCTACCATATTTTCTTTGAATTATTTAATTTGACTTTCAGACAATGGGACCACCGTTGGCTTTATATCAAAACTGTTGTCATTGTTCATGTCTTCCGACATTATATCCATTTCTGTTGCATTATTAAAAGTGAATTTGTTATAGTTGTAACAGCTGTCTTGTTTACTTGAAATTCAAGTCATCGATGGCAAGTGCTCGCTAAAGTTAGCGTGTTTCTAGTCGCTCTAAAAACGGAAATTTAAGCTCAAAATTTGGAGCATCTTTGTATTCAGTAGTATATTTAGAGTTTTCCATTCACAAATTTTATTTTCAGTCGAAAGGACGCTTTCATTTTATGTTTGCGTTGACAATAGCTTTCACGAAATCTGCACCCTTTTTTCATTCAATCAGCATACTGCTTTTAATAAGACTGTGGGTATTCCACAAAAAATACCCACTGTAGTTAACCAATCAGCATGCGCATTATATGGTGAACTATGCGATTCTGCAAGAAAGGTACTTTACATATTCAGTTGACTGTTGAACATAGTGAGGGATTGAGCGTTGACAGCTTGTGAGAGCTGGTTGTTCCATACTGGTATGCAATGAGAGAAAAAAAGTTCTTGATGTTATGAAATCTTAAAACTGAAATCAGTGATTGACTCAGAGATCTCTCAAAAAGTACTTAATTTTACTGGTATCCTTTTAGGTTTAGATCTTTGTTTTGGTAGATGGGACGACTGTGCTCACATGTTAACCGATTTTGGTTCCGCTGCTCCTACTTACAAACCTGCTGAACAATTAACAAGAACGGTAGGCTGCCTTTTTACCCAGCTAACTACTTCTAAGTTTGCTTAAGGTTACCGTATACCTTCAGGGGTGTTTGCTTCAAAACGATTCAGCTCATCTGTTTTAAACCATAGATACCTAAAGCCATATATCAAATTAAAGCTTATAGTGCTGGAATTTGAACTATGTAAAAAAATTTGAATTAAAATGTGACAAAATTGCCTTTTAAGAGTTGGAACTCAAAGGGAAATTGTTCGTTTCCCCTAACATTTGCACAGTAGCTTCAATTTATAAAGAACGATTTTTTTTTCGAGAAACTTTTTAATGTTACCGTATACCTTTAGGGGTGTTTCACGTCAAAAAGATATAGTGCGTCTGTTTTAAGCCGTAGATACCTAAACCCATATATCAAATTAAAGCTTATAGAGCTGGCCCTTGAAATGTACTAAAAAATTTTGAATTAAAATGAATTTTTAGTTTTTTTTGCATTCTCTAAAAACATGCGACAAAGTTGTCTTTCGAAAGTTCCAACTCAAAGGGAATTTGTACATTTCCCCTGACATTTGCACAGCAGTAGCTTCTTCAATATATGAACAACGATTTTTTTTCGAGAAACTCTTTTTAGAGCAATTTCTGCACAGTCTATACTTTTTTTAAACCCTAATTTAAAAAAGTACCGTAACTTTTATCTGAGACGCATTTGTTTTAGCGGTTTTGGCTTGTAAACTGGCGGATTAATTAAATTATTAAATATCAGGACTTGAACTTGTAACTTTTGAAAGGCAACTTTATTGCTTGTTTTTAGAAAACATAAAAATTTTAAAATTCGTGTCAATTGAAAATTTTTTGTATCGTTTGAAAGTGAGCTCTAAAAGCTTTAATTTCAGTGGTATCTGGGTTTAGGTATCTACAGTCTAAAACAGACACACTATATCGTTTTGACGCATAGCACCCCTAAATGTATACGGTAACCTTAATATCGCCTAGTTTTATAGGTTTACTAGGCTCTGCTTTTCTTTTTTTTCATATTGATTTCAGTGAAGTTTAACGTTTATGAAGGTTCGTGAAAAATTCAAGGTTGATAAATTAATCCAAAGGAAACGTAGGATAAATAATTTGAACTTATTTTTGGGTAATCTTTGTTATTACGACCTTTCGGGGTTTTTTTGTGCCCTTTTCCAGTTCTGGTTTTGTGCCCTCTTCCGGTGCTCATTTCAGCTTTAGAGGTCAGATCCCAGTTGTTGAAAAGCAGGTCGGCATTAATGTAGGCTCAAGTTTATTTTGTACTTATTTCCAGCTTTGTATAGACTTGATTTTGGCTTCATTTTTGAGCTTGAAATGTTTGTTTCCTTGGAAAATCTGGACAATATTTACTAAACATAAAACAATTTTTTGGGTAAAATTGGTCTAATTAGGGATTAAAGTTAACTTCTCTTGAACAGCTTGGCCCACGTGTCAACAACTGATGCGCTCTTATAAATGTGGATTAGAGTTTGTCTAGTGTTAAATACTTCTAAATCCTTGCCATAGGTATATTCGCACAGGCTCTCGAAATCCCAGGAAACCCTGAACTGTTTTTGAGGCCTTGGAAATACCTGGGAAGACCTGAAAAATTTTATCTACACCCTGCAAAATCTCAAAAACTTACATTTGAAAAAAAAAATGCATTTTGTAAATCAATTTTTGTAGATGACAATAAATGACGAAAAGTAAGGTTGACATAATGGTTATCAGTTGCACCTTTCACATCTATGACCCAGGATCGACTCCGGGGCTCCACACATGGGCTGAGATTTGTCGATCTTAACCTGACTCTGAGGGTTTTCTTTAGATTTAGTGCTTGGGTTTTCCTCACACACGAAAATCGACGAAATAAGACCTGTACCAGTGACCCTTTCCCTTCAGGGAATATAGCAAATGAAATAAGATAGAAATTAGCAACTTTCTTTTGATTTATATATTAGTAAATTAACAGATGGGGAAATAGTAATCGATTGTTTGAGTTCAAAAAGTCCTAGAAAAAGTAGAAAAAACACTTGGAAAAGTCTGGGTTTTTCAAAACATTTTGGCGGTGTATGAACCTGTAAATAAGACGATTTTGCACATTGTACGTTAAAATTGGCGTCCCCTGTCTTCAAACCCATGATGATAACAATAATTATTAGCATTTATATAGCGCCTTTTCCATGTGTATATGATTAAAGGCGCTTTACAATAATCAATGATCAGATTGGGACAGGAATACATATTTAAATAATACTGTCCTGATTTTATTAACTATAGGAACTCGAAATCGGTCAGATTGGAAGATTATTTGTAGATGGCCATGGGGTGGATTCAGCCTCAAGAATCCATCCAGAGAAGTACAGGGTATCAGGAAATGTCTCGAGAGTAAAACAAGCCCTTGGATCAAAGCTGTGGGTTGGTAAGGATTACTCCAACCCAATCAAGAGAGACTTCTTTAACATTCCTAAGCCGTTTGAAGGTGAGTTCTAGAACGCACTTATACTTTGCCTCCGGATAAAGTTAATAACTTTCTCTTCACAAAGATAATTTCGTTTGCTATAATGTGAATGCTAATATTGTCACTTACGATATGTCTTTCATAAGTGGCGGCCATTTTGATATTCCGTAGTCATCATTCAAATTAACCTTCCTCGCCAAACCATCATCATCATTAATCATCACCACCACCACCGTCATTATCATCATCAAAACCATCATCATCATCATCATTAACACCATCATCATCAACATCATCACCATCATCATCTTCACCAGGATCATCACCATCATCATCATCACCATCATCATCATCATCACCATCATCACTATCACCATCATCATCATCAACGCCATTATCATCATCACCATCACCATCATCACCATCATCATCACCATCACTATCACCATCATCATCATCAACACCATTATCATCATTATCATCATTATCACCATCTCCATCATCATCACCATCACTATCACCATCATCATCAACACCATTATCATCACCATCATCATCATCAACACCATTATCATCCTTATCACCATCATCATCAACAACTCCATTATCACCATCACCATCTCCATCACTATCACCATCATCATCATCAACACCAACACCATCATCATCATCATCAAAACCATCACCATCACTATCACCATCATCATCATCATCATTAACACCATCATCATCATCATCATTAACACCATCATCATCAACATCATCACCATCATCATCTTCAGCATTATCATCATACTCAGCTATTTATGATTCGTTTGGGATAACATATTGTTTTTGTTTGATCCGTTTTGGGGTAATATAATCTTTTGATTTTTTTATCTCAGAACGAGGTCAGTGATCTCTGCCATCCAACCACGAGTTCCCGGGTTCAAATCCTGGCTCAACAGAGTGTTGAATATTTGTGTGACCTTCCTCCCGCCAAAGTTGACTCGGATTTCCATTCTTAAGAGTTTGGTAAAATGAGTACCAGCTTCTGCTGGGGGCTAACCTGCGATGGATTAGTGTCCCGCTCAGGTGGAGTCAATGACTCTCACCCGCTTAACACTACAGAAACAGGAAATACTAAACCTACTTAGGCTAATAAAAGGGTTTAGCTTAGCGAGCTCTTTATGAATGTGTCCAGTTTAACTTGACTGTCAACCATGTCAACCATAATCAATACGGATCATAAAGAGCCAAGTATGATGACGACAATGGTGGTGATGGTGATGGTGATGATGATAATGATGATGATAATAGTGATGATTTTCAAACTCACTTTCTTTAAGATGGTAGGTCGCGTAGTAAAAGAGATACATCTTCTGAGATTTCAATTTTTCATCAATGTTACATCATGTATAAACGTTAAACTTGATTTCGAGTTGGTAAACAACACTATAATTCACAATGTTAATCTATAACAAAGAATTTCTTAGGATACTTGGACAATTACTCTAGTAGTTACCTTAAAAACGATTGGTTCTTGTATAAGAAAGAAAGTTATGAATTTTTTTGTACAGTGGTTTCTTCTTCTGTCATAGATAGTGTTGATCGCGGCAGTGTGGCCCGAATGCCCTGGCACGATGTTGGCATCTGTGTGTATGGCGCGTCAGCCCGAGATGTTTCAAGGCATTTTATTCTTCGGTGGAATGCAGCAAAAGTTAGTTATGAACTGCAACTTGCCTAATCTTCTTTGTAAAGCAATTTTTCCTCTTCTTCGGCCACTATAAACTGTTCATTACCTACAGAACTAATGTTATAAAAAGCGTTTTAGTTTTGTGACACATTTTTACACATAATATAAAACTTTTCGGTTTACACTAGTAATGTTGGTAGTTGACGTTTTATCTGTACAAGCTACTCATTCTGATAAAGGCTGTCACCAGAACAGCTGAAGCATCAACAAGTTTAGCTTCATTTTATTTTTAAACGTTTTTTTGTTTAGAATGCCTACGAAATCGGCGGAGTGCTTCACGGACTGAGAAACAAAGTGATATATCAGTTGAGAGTAAATGCTTTGGTATCTTGTATGCCGCCACATTCAGTTGAATGGATTTGCTATCAAATCTGATGACTTCCTTTGTTATAGGTGTTTATTCTTTTTTTTGTTGCATGGCCTTGAACATGCAAAGATTACAAACGACTTTGAGATATAAATAAACAAATGTCCAATAGTCTAACGAGGCATTACACTGAGAAATAAAAGATCATAATTGTAACCACAGGGTTCGAAATAACGATTCATGATTCGTGAATCACGATCGCAATTTTGAAAAATTCGTAAAAATCACGAACCAACAATTTGTAAATTTACATCAACGGTAAAATTGCGCAATGTATAAATATGATTAATCAAAATTGTGTCGACTTAACTAACTGGAATAATTGATCTGCAAAAACAAAACATTCGCATTCCAAATTTGCCATCTTTCTTTGCGCATTGTCAAAATGTTGCTGTGGTTACACCAAGAACTTTCTTGCGGGGATCTGGCTTAAATTGGGTTTGACTAGTCACCTTCGCACAAATACCCGAAAAAACGAAAGAAATTTGAGGATGGGTCTAAGTTTGTTGACCTCGCTGACCTTGTAATGTCCGATGTAGAAGACGAAAGCAAGAACAAGTGGTGACTGTTTATAAGAGACCAAGCAAAAGACAAGTTTAGCAGTTATTATACTTCTAGTTCGATTTCCTTCATTTCTTAAATGCACATATTTTATGGGCCAGATAATATCATCAGACATTGTAAATATCGTACATTGAGAAAGATAAGACGCGATATTTTTTACATGTTGATTTGTCGACGTTGCACAATTCAGATGACGGAAATCTGCGGGTGTTTCAGGCTAGTTTTCCGAAAAAAATCACGAACAGTTTTTTCAGATTTATTTCCAACCCTGAACCGTGGATCCAGTGTGAAACAAAGTAGCATTTGTAATCTTCTTTGACATTTTCGAAGCTTTAAAAGCAGCCAACTCTACTAACAAAGATTTTCCTATTTATTAATTGTTCACCTTTGTCTTCGTATTTTTTGTTATTGTGTTTTCCTGCACATAGTTTTATTTGAATATTCTGTAAACATATATGGCATTCTGCTATTCTCCATTAAGCCAACACTGATAATGAATTCTTCTTTAAAGGCCATCCGTCTCGACTTTCCCTTATGGTGATTACAGGTGGCTTACACTCAGTTCCAGTTATCTTCCCTTTCTATATAAAACTGTAACTTACTATTGAGTGAAAAAAGAATAGTTTTGTTGTTGTTGTTGTGATGCTACTTGAAGTGATTCCAGAAATCTGTTTTTCTTTGCCTAAGCTTGAAAAGGTGAAAGCTGTCCATGATGTCCCGTACCTTCTTCCCAAGAGCTACGGTACTTTAGTACCACACTCACGACCAGACGGAGTGAAATCAACCTCCTGTGATGTCCAGGTAGGTTTTTTCTTCATTTACATTTGACACCTTCAGGGAGGAAGGGAGGGGGAGCGCTGTCACCAAACATAAACATAAACCTGCCCCATATTTCTTTTCTCACTTTTGTCGTCATAGTGGTACACAGTGACGTAGGAGTAAAATCTTAGTTGGGGAGGGGCTAACAAAATATAATTTAAAAAACAATCATCCATTGTTTGTGTCGATAAAGCTGAGTGCCAATTCCAATCCATTGAATAGACCGGCACTTGTACAGGGATTTTGATATCAAGCCAGTGTTTCCTGCTCGTAAGCACTTGTTGAAGCACTTGTAGAAGGAGCGTTGTCGCTTTCTACGTAAAGGGATAGGAGGAAAGAGACAAATTCACTTTAACGTTATGCCAGCAACAAACATCGAGATAGTTTAGTTTAGAAACCATTAATTTGAAATTGTGGGTACAAAATGCAGTACAATGCCACGCTAGTTTGAGACGCTAATCCTAGTGCAATAGACCTATGACTACCTGCTGAAGATAACTTTCTATGGACTTACAAACTACCTGTCCAACTCCTGAGGCGACTCACTGGGACCCCTAGGTAAATAATGCCAAAAACTGGGTCACTATGCGCCCCCCATCCTCCGTCTCGTACGTCCCCGGTACTGGTTTTCGCTGTCAATTTATGCTTCCTGTAAATTATTATTATATTATTATAAATAGTGACTAAGTCCATTGGAACAAGCAAAATACACAGTGTTATTACTGTGTTTGATTATGAACTCACAATCTTTGGTCTGAGAGTAACACACTATTTTATCCTCTGGTGCACGTTCTAACTATAGGGCTCACTTTTTCATTTCCAAATTTGGCGGACTATGTCGCCTCTTTATCTTGAAAATGGGGAAAATTTCATGAGCGGGAGATCACACCTGCTTTATATAGAATAAGGGGACAGTGGCGACTGCTAGTCAGCCATGTAGAATACAATCCAAGTTTAACAAGTGTGCCCATTGGGGCTTGTGCTATTTATATAGTTGAACCACTTCGAGACTTCTTGGTTAGTGGTACCCAGCCTCAAACATTGCATGCAAATCCAGTATTGCGACCGAGGCAGACAGTAAAACAAAAGTGTGAATCATTTCGCAAGTTTTTACTTTCAGAACCGAAAGGGGAGGCATTATCTGAAACAAGGGGAAATTTGGCTCCCCTGCCTAAGAAATACAGTTGAGAATTAGAAATTTTAGGTGCAAGCTCTTGTATTCTCGTGCTAAAACGTGGACCCTGTAACTATGAAGGCCACCGCAAATCGATTGTGTGAAGAGAATTCTGCAGATGACCTTGAATGCACAAAGATTTTTTTGAATTGCTTTATTTTATATAGAAATTTAAGACAACAGTTTACTGATCGTGTGATAAAAGTGCGCCCTAAAAAGAGAGATATCCAGTGTGATAGATGGTATTGGGTATAAATGTTTGGTGTTATAAATTCACAACTAGAACTAGAAATTGTTTTGAACTCAACTAAAGTTTAGGAAAACCATGTCAACACACACTCCCTACCCACATATAATGTAACAGTGTTCTCCTACCCATGTCACAGATTCTTCGTTCACTGGGCTCTTGGTCAGCGGGGGTAACAACCGAAGCTTCCATCCACCAAGCATACATTGATACCATCCATAACGCCAGTCATTTCATCTATATTGAGGTAAATACTACTTGATGTTAACATCTTATACAGGGGTGGTATAATGACATCGTACATGGTTCCCACTACTCCTGGAATACCTGGAAAACTCCTGGAATTTTGAAATTTTCTTCCAGGGCCCTGGAAAACTCCTGGAAAAGCAGATAATTTCCCTGT
>JAOCPT020504473.1:0-12263 GCA_026546935.2 Palythoa grandiflora
TGTTAAAACAATGCTTTTGCTATATGCGTATTTTTGATAACACCCAGTCGGAATTTTGTCCAAGCTTGTTGTACTCAATTGTTTGGCAACTTCAGCCTCAATTCGTTCCTAACTTGTTCTTATTTCTGTGAGCGGTTTTATTAAAGAAAAAACAAAATTGAAACAAGGTAATGGAAAACGAAACTCCTTGCACCACGTACACATGTAATTTTGTACAACTAAGTTTAGAGGCGTATCAACTTCATTGTTTGTTGAACATTTTTTGAGGCTCAAATTGCAGTGAATCTTTTTATATGTTATGCTGTATCGTTAAGTTAAAGTACAAGGTTCAGTCAAGTTTTTACCACAAAAATTTTCCTAGTAATCAAGCCTCATCCTGAGCTTGTTCTTAAATTGTTTAAATTGTCAATTTGCGCCTCGTTGTTCTTATAAAGTTGTTCAGTCAAGTTTCTGTCAAAAAAATGTTCCTAGTTATCAAGCCACAGTAAAAATTGCCTTTAAATTTTGGCTAATTTGAGCCTTGTTGTTCTTATAAAACCAGAAAAACGGCGTGAATTCGAAAAGCTTTCTAGTTATTCTATATGTACTAAAAAAGGCATTAGATTTCCCTTCTTTAAAATATTTAATTTTGTTTTATATACTACCAGTAGAGAACAAGTCCCCAGCGTTGTATAAATAAACAATAGCATCCCACTGATGTGTACTCACAACCTGTTCCTTTGAAAAACTGTAGATATGAAACGATATTACCCGATCAGAAGCACGATATCTGTTTTTAACACATTTTACAAGATAATATTCTTCAACTTTGCGCTCACGTCTTATAATATGGTCAGTTAGCGATTTAGCTTTACAGGGGATATAAGAAACATTATTTTGCTTTTGGTTTTAAAGTTTTCATTAGGTCTAAAATTTAATATTGAGTAACTTTGAAATAAAAATCCTTTTTCCTGCTGAGTTTGTTTTCAAGAATTGGTCGATTTTATCAAATTTTCAATATTGCCAACTACTGAATTTTGTAATACAATAAACATTTTCTAAATCTACATTTCAAGACAAACAGAATAAGTGGTCACTTTATAGGATTTCATCAACTGGTTCAAAAGTTGTAATGAATAACACCAATCATTTCTACTCTTCAAGACAAACAAAATGAATGGTCACTTTATAGGGTTTCATCAACTGGTTCAAAAGGTAGAATGAATAACACCAGCCAATCAATCTTCAAGAAAAAAAATGAAAGGTCTCTTTATAGGGTTTCAACCAACAGTTCCGAAAAGTTGAGACATTCTTGGCTTATTTGAAATTGGGTTTAGCGAGGCAAAAGTTAACAGTTTGTGTCAATAACCTCTTCTGCAATAGGTTGTCTGTAACTTATCGTCTTCTATCAACTGACAATAAATGATAATTGCGCCTCTTGACTTCTCAGTGATAAAACTTGAACCCATATTGAAGAACTGTTATTGCTCTCAAAAACTTCATAATGATGTTTTATTACCTCAGTTCAAGAAAATATCTTAGTGAGATCCTTTCAAGGCGTAGAAAGTTAATTTATGTTGCAGTAATAGCCGAGGATAAAAAGGTGGGAAGAGAAAAGCGAAGCAAAACTTATGAAAAATGATACAATGATAAAAAAAATAGCTGCAATTTAATTAGACATTTGAGCTAAGACCAGAACAATAACACTCGCATTCATAAAAGCATTTCTTTGAGTAAATCCAAAATCACCGTATGAATAAGAAAAAAATATCAGTTGCAAAACATATTTTCTAAGAGAACCAATCTAAAACTGTTTATCAAAGTTTTTGAAGCACTAAAGTTGTCGTTTATAAGCAATAAATATCTTATCGCGTGTCTCCGCAAGATTATCTGTTTTATTAATTCAAAAAAGTCAGTGTGTGGCAGGCAGCGATGAGTTAATTTTCTCGTGCTTTAAAAATTGAACATCAAACACTGAGCTCTTTAAGACATGTCTTCATATGTGGGCTCTTTTATAACGCAATATTTTTGAAAAGGAAAACTTTAGTTAAGAAAAGTTTTTGAAAACAGCGTTATTTTTTTAAATCGATTTCACGTTAAAAAGTTTCAAATGCGGTCAACCACAGTGAAATTACGGTCTTGAAAAAATTACACCTTATGGAAGCCACACGTTGCGTAACCTCCAAGCTATAAATGAGTCTATTCAGTTGTTATTGAAACAAGCAGCTTTAAAAGCCGTGGACTCTTTAAGATCAATAAAATATTCTCATATGATAGAAAACTGAACGGTCTTGAAAAATTACACCTTATAGAAGCCACAAGTTGCGTCAACCTCCAAGCTATAAATGAGTCAGTCAATTCAGTTATTATTCAAACAAGCAGCTTTAAAAGCCGTGGACTCTTTCCGATCGATAAAATATTCTCATTTGACATAAAACTGAGATGCATGTTAGTATCTGGTTTATGGCTTCAGGAAAGAAAGCCACCAAGGTTACTGTGACTACGAAAGTTCATTGACAATAATTTAGTGTCTTGATAACAAAAAAAACTTTATGCTTATAACGGCCGTCAGTCAACTGCCGAGAGAAATATCTCCTTTGTATAGTTTCAACATGCGAGTCAGTGTACTCGATTAATATAGCGTTGTACTTTCAACGGATGGGAAGTGTAGAAGCCGCTAAAAAAACAGTGAATCGAAAGAAACGGAAGTCCTTCATTCGTAATTCTATAATTACTTTTCCTCAAGTTCTTCATCTTTTACTTAATAACTTGCATACAAATGAAAAAACAACGCTTTCTCGTTAAAGGCCGGATAGCTATTGAATGACCGCCATGACAAATTCGATTCACTACGCTTGACGAGATAAAAAGTAATAGTGCACAGACAGGTCATGCAACTAAAAGGAGCGGAACTTTCTAGAAAAGTTATTGACTAATCGTGCCAGTTAAATAAATTGATTTATTGTAACAACTTGAAAGGAAAATCGGCAAAATGAAGTAGCGTTCTTAAACGGTCGAATTAAAATAATTGATCTCATATTTGAGAGTGGATTCAGAGCTAGTATTTCAAAACGTGTGTCTTTACACATGTACACATTTGATTCAAAGGAGTACCAATTAAAACCAACTGACCTATATTCTTCGTCTTGTGTGTCCTGTATACTTTTGAATCTTGGTTAGGTTATTTTAACAGGAATGAGACAGCACGCAAATGTCGAAAGGTTACCACCATATATCCTTCATGTTTGGTATGATGTTGAATCATTTGTTTTCTACGCATTCGTCTCTTCGTGCTAACAAATTCATCAATCCATTTTTTCACGCGATCTGTTTAAGGTAATTACCTCGAACTCCCGTCATGTCTACGAAGGATTACTAGAATGCTTCCACACTTACTGTATTAAGTGGGAGTTACAAACTCACTAAAGAAGCTAATATTGGGGTAATCCACTCGATTCTCGCAGCATGAACTCAAAAAATTTAGAGATCCTGCAGGTTTGTTTCTGCTCCGTTCCTTTGTTTGACTACCATCGGAGTTGCCCCCTCGATGATAACAAAAAAAATTCTTAAAAATATATTCTTATGTTTTTTGTCATTTAAACCTTGAGATGAAATCGGTCGTCAGTCTAAAGGCATGATTTCATTTAGTTCATTTCTTATATTATAAACATTTTTAATTCCCTACCTCAGAGAAGAGAACTAAAACAAAGAAAGAGAGAGTGTGAACCTGAACGTTGGGTTATAATTAATCTCAGTCGTTTAGTAACGCTCACACAAACAAGTCAAACTTTTTGTTCTCATCACTGGCAAAGTTTTTGTTTTTGTCATTGTATAAACAATGTGTATTCTTCTGTGTTCAGTGAATTTTTCATATCTTGGTGTTCGATTGCTCCGTTTTTACGCTTTTGTTTGTAAGGAAGCTGCGGTCGCTTGCTGTTTAGCCGACATGCAAATTTACTTGCAACTAAGAAACGCCTTTGGGCAAAACAGAGAAATTACGACGAGTAATAACAAAAAAAAGTTCTTTGTACACGCCGTCAACTAGTCTTTATTCTGCCAAATATCGACATTCATCTGAAAACACTAAGCTTTCCCGGTATGCACAACTAATTGATCAAAGGTATTTTTCTAAATATGTTAGTTTTTTCCATTTTCACTTACCCAGAAAACAAATACCCCGCTAAAGGGATTTCAATTTCACTATTCAATAACATGGAAGATTCACATTCATACATCGAGCTTAGATTAATTAATTATAGAAGAGTCTCACACGAAGGCTATGGAATAATTCAGAT
Organism: Palythoa grandiflora; assembly: GCA_026546935.2. Classification (NCBI taxonomy): domain Eukaryota; kingdom Metazoa; phylum Cnidaria; class Anthozoa; order Zoantharia; family Sphenopidae; genus Palythoa; species Palythoa grandiflora. The sequence goes on from JAOCPT020504473.1 coordinate 4,275, forward strand.
CCACGTTTTACGGAACTAAGTGAAATGTTGCACAGATGTTCATGTTAACCGCGAAGTAGAAATTTGATGCGCATTCAATTTGATGTCTGACTCAACAAGTCACTAAGACTGTTACTTTTTTCAAGTAGAGGGCAATATCGTGAGATATCACGCGTGATAACACGGGTTAACACCGACACTCGGCCCCTAATCACTTCCTCCAGCATTTAATTACGAATGTAAATAGATGATACTTTTTCGCATCTTTCTTGTCGGTTCTGTCTAGAACCTCTTTCTTGCCAAGAAACAAAGGAGTTAGTAATTTCGCATCTTCCCACATCTTGTCATCACATTTGATGGCATTTTGAATATTTAGTCAACCCCAATCCAGCTTTTCGATTTTTCTTCTAACGCTAAACAACCAAAACTTGGAATATACTCTAACACAAAAAAGAATCTGCACAGAATATCTGTCAGGTCTTAGCTTTAATGAATGAATTAAATTTGGTGCAGTCTCTGCTAGTAAATATACAATAAATTCATCGAAATTTCTTATTTTTGGCTGATATAGTAGTAGCGAGTGCTGAATGTAATTTCTAAAATGTGATATCACTTGAGATAATATTTGGTTATTTTTTTGTCGGAATCTTCGTTCGGGAAACTATAAGTTATATGTACATAACGCTTTGTCCTGTAAATAATTTCATCTTTTCTGTACATGGATTCTAACTAAGATGTACAATCTGCTATAGCAGCATATAAAAATATCGCCTTCACACACGTGGCGTCAAAGATGTATTTAGAATATCATATACACAACTTGTTTGCTTCCACCAGCATTTTGTGGGCTTTTTCATAAAGTGTTTGATGAAAATTAAATAGAACAGCTTTCAAATAGTTAAGTTTTTAAAATCATGTACCTATCGCCCTTTATTGTTCAAAAATTTGACGTTCATCTGAAGGAGAACTCTCAAAGCTTCTTAGCTTACGAACTAGAAGTATAATTCAAAAATCAAGTCTTCCAGCTTCAAGAGTTGTCTCTACATGATTATAGCGTTCGAGGTCACTTTTAAAGACCTCTTACATGAGTGTGTTTATCAATTTGTATCGGACATTGCTGAATAAGAGGCCAATATCAATTCACAGAGATCTGTGTTGACCATAGTTAAGCTGAAGAGCTCCAAACTCGAAGATTGAAAAACAACGAGCTAATTTTTGCAATGGCAATATTTTTCCATCCCGGTTGGCAAGCGAAGTTTCCCTCAAAACAGCTGTCAGTAGGATGCGAGAGAAGGCTGCCCTACTGAATACGACCCACTATCGACGTGGTAATGTTCTTGCGAAGGAGCAGTGGGAAAGCGACTGTACCACTCATTTATAGGTGTAGGAAAACTTGTCACAGGTCCAGGGAAACTTGGTGAGTTTCCTTTCGTCGAGGGACTAACATCGTCTTGGGAGCCATTTGAGTTGATCGTATCTGTAGGCTTTGCGTGTAGTTTCATGTGCTTTCGTAACGAGCTGGGATGCGTATAGCTTTTATTACAACCATCCACCTTGCAGATGTACGGCTTATCCGAAGTATGTACATGAGAATGCTTTTTCCTATCGCTGGAGTTGGCAAACCTTCGATCACATCCTGGAAATTCGCAAATGAAAGGTTTTTCACCTGTGTGCGTTCGTTTGTGGATTTTCAAGTTTTCTGAGCGAGCAAAGAGCTTTCCACAGCCAGGGAAAGGGCAAGCGAAGGGTTTCTCGCCCGTATGAACTCTAATATGATTTATCAATTTGTATTTGGCTTTAAAAGAAAGCCCATTACGAGGACAGTCTTTCCAATAGCAGATATGGGATGAACTTTCCGGTCCCCCAACATGGTCTTCTGACAAATGAGCCACGATGTCGTGCATTCGAAAAAATTGTCGACCGCAAGGTTTCCCTTTCGAACCAGGTTCAATCCACTCGCAAACTACAACATGGCTTAAAGGTTGACGAAGGAAACTTGGCGGTACTGCAAGTCCTGGATGTTGCAAATACTCATAACGAGGCGTGCCGAATGGATTTGAATACTGTGGGCCATGAGAATCCAGCTTGTCTTCAGAACGTTGGTAAAAATCCATGCTCGTTTTACCAAATCTGTAGGTTGTGGAATAACTTGCTGTCCCCGGTGGAGGATATCCATGATTATGTGCCGCGCTAGCCGGGGATGGATCGTGAGCGTGAGCAACGGAGAAAAACCCGTGGGGAGAACCATTACTTGCATCTCTTCTTGGCTCAGGGATGCCACCATAATGAGGCGGATAAACCTGATGTACCGCAGTGCTAGGAAACATATGCTGCGAAGGAGCTCCTCGAGAATTAGGTTGTCCAGATCTACCAACAGCAGGTTCGATTGAGTTTATGTCGTTGTTTGGTTGGCGAACAACAGAATTCTGAGGGACAGCGAACGCGTCTTGTCCAGCAAACATCAATTCATGAGATGAGGCTCGATTTGATCGCGATATTTGGGTCGGGGAATAGTGATATTGAGAAGTGCCCGCTGTAGAGAAAGTTTCTTGACTAGAACTCATGGCACACCGGGAAGTATGTAGACAACTGTTTAGGTGGCGTGATTCCTTGATTGGAGACGAAGTTGCGTGAGAGATGTTGGCGGCACTTGTAAATGAATTCAGCGAATTAGTTCTTTGTTTAATTCTATGTTTCAATCATCCCTCTAAGCAGAAAATATCTGACACCCTTGGATGGCACGATTCACACTGATTTCAAATTATCTCGTGGACCTTCTCTTATGGTAGCAGAATGTGTGTCCACCACGTTGCGTCGAGTTCGCTGTCAGATCACGACCCTGAAAAAGACGATCGAGTCGCTACTTCAAGACCTGCTTTGGCAATTTTCGTTGGATGTTCAACGAAGCGGACATATGGATTGTGAATGCGTTCCACATCTCAGCAGGACTCTCTTTCTATTGTACTTCGGCTTCTGGCTCCATTTGATTGGCAGGTCAAGGGTTTGTTGATATACACGTAACCAATCAACCGTCCCTGAGCCTGCGGGCTATTTTTTTTTCATAAATATTTTACCGTCCGCTTGTCCTATAGGATTTTTTCTTTTGTTAGTGTTTCAATAACAGCGATTTTTTTTTATTTTCTCTGATCTTATTTGCAATTAAAGCCAAACAAATTTTTCAATTTAATACTCGACACCTCTCTCTTTTGCAGTTAAAGTTCACTTAAGCAAAAGTTTTATTTAAGAAAATAGGATTAATTGTACAAAGTCAACAATGTTTTTCTAACCGCCGTTCGATAATTTTCAAATATTTACCTATATTTTGAGAGCAACTTGATTTAGGGGAGGCTTGCAGATGTTACGGCAACTAAAGAATTTTAATTGCCTATTTTGACGGTTAAACGAGTATTATTCCCCCCTACAGCGGTGCTATCGATCTGTATTTCCATTGGCTTAATTCTGTACTTTCTATTATTAAGAACGTCAACGGATTGAGCTGTGAAAATCTTTCTTACTAAGCGAGAAAAAAACGTGTCTTCATCGTTAGCGCTTATCTTTTCGTGAGGCCTCAATCATCTAGATAGATTGAATCTGCCAATTTACACATCAATTCGAGCCAATATTTATTCGTGGTCTTATCTTAATAAGTTTATACAATTTCAAATTGTACGTAGTGCGAGCAACACAAAAAGAGTAAATATGAACCACTTGACAACGATAATTATATAATCCTATTTCAACAAGCGTTATCACCCGTTTTATTGGGATGTTAACACCTTGTATTTAAACCTGTCTCGGGCGATATTTGCATTTAACACTTCAGAACACTTGAGTTATTGTCAACAACAGAACTTGTGTCATCAATTCGATGCTATATATTTACAATCATAATTTGGCGCCAAAGCCGTCATTTTAAACCAAATTTACTTGTGCGTGTTATAAGCCTGGGTCTTTCAAAAGACCGAAGTATGTTAGATCAATAGTTTGTTATGACAGCATCTTTGAAAGACGGTTTGCTTCCTTTTGTCTTAAGCGCTTTATGGAAATAACGCCCTGCAAAATAACTTTTCACATATTCGTCCCTTCGGGTTAAACTTGCCATGGTGACTGCGAAATTCGACAAAAACATCCTTTAATTTAATCACTGTCTCAAGGTCTACAGACGGGTCTAGTTTTCGCTTTTTTCCCATCTGGACTGATAAATGATTAAAATCATAGATTTTATTATAGAGCTAAAACTAAAAGCTATCATCACCAACCGGGCCAACCGCACTAGTAATATTGCGTAAATTGCGAAATACTAACAAGACCCAACAAGATGTAACGATTTGAGACATTTTTGCTCATTATAGCGTTTCTCAGAAACTGCAGGAAAAAAGTCCGTAGTTTATTGAAAATTGGTTTATCGCCAGGGTTATTTTACTGATTTGTGGGTTGGAAGTTATTTCCTGACCGGAAATCAGACGTTGACAGTTTCCGCTGGTTCAAATTTACCAGATAACCTTTATTTACCATGATTCGGAATTTTTATCAGTATTTCCAATTAAAACAGGCACTTACGAGTACGAGTTGGTCTTTTGACTGACTGTGTGGGGTTAAATATATGTCTTAGGAAGGGCTGTAAGCCTCGTTGTCACGATAGGAGATTTTGACTGAAACAGTATTAGTTAAGAGAATTTGTTTCCTAAATGAATGAGTTTGATTGAGTACAAGATTATCTCTGTGTTAGCTCTTGGAGATTGATAAAAATCTCTGAACATTTATTGGAGCAATATAATTTTCTTCATGGGCGTTTAATGACACAATTTTCAGAAATATTCCGTCCTGTGCGTCTAATTTCTTTCGTTGTAGCCACGGCTGAAACTATGATTTCAAATGGTCCCTCAGATATGAAATGCCGCTAACAAACCCCGGCGCTAAAAACGCGTATGCCATTTCGGGAACATTAACAACACAAAGACAACAGACGGATCCTCGCTACGTGGATAATACACAAAAATATACTGTTGATATAGGGCTATATTTCCTCGCTACGTGGATAATACACAAAAATAAACTGTTGATATAGGGCTATATTTACAGATTGGACCTCTTAGACGATTGTGGATCGCGTGACTATAGTAAAATCTCTCTGCAGGATTTAAAGGTTTCTGTAGCGGAAGCGGGTCTTTCACAGTCAGAGAAAAACTTTATTAGATCAATAAGCAACGATTTTAAAGTGAATAAAAGTATTATTGAATACGCCCGTTAACTGCTTTTGCCAGCATTTTTTAGATTATGGTTCAAGTTCCTATGTGGACAGACTCTTGAGGCTCTTCACACGCAATATTTCATGTAATCTTTTTAGAACCAGCGGGGTACGAGCTGGCTCGAATAGACCGCATATGGGGCCTTTTCAAATAAATAATGTTTTGCAGGTAAAGGCTTTTGTGGCTTCATGAATACAAAATCACAATAATATACCAGGTCAAGGCAACGAAAAACGCTTAATACCAAACGGGAAGGTCAAACACACATCGGTGTTTTATCAATACGAAACTCACTTTCTACATGCATCAACAAATGTTTGTGTCTTTTTTTAAAAAATAGCGTACTGAAAATGACAAAACTCGTAAAAATAGCTTGAATTTTATTTTCGTGACAGATTCAAGTTTGTTTTTGAATTAACTGGAAGGTGGGATGCGACTAAATGATAAAACCAACAAAGCTTTAGGTTTTGCACGCATCAAGTGATTCTATAGTCATTTTTAAAATTTATACCCTCCCATTAGAATACTAAAAACGAACTTGCAAATGTCTCAAAAAATAAAAAAAAACATCAACTAAAACTGTTTTCAATTTGTGATAGTATTTCTATGTTTTGGAAAGCTTGAGAAATATATTAAGAACTTCAAGATTAATTAATCCCACACACATTGCTGTAATGATAACTTAAGTTTTACAAACAATTTTTTTCATTCAAATGGCGACTATTTTGTACCATAAGAATCGTCTAAGAGCCAACAGAATTTGAACGAATCAATACACTATCACCTAGAAACTTAATTGTGATTTAAAAATGATAAATTCTGTAGAAAACCTTTTTTATAGGCAAACATTCTGCTAAAAGAAGTTGGAATTAATTTGATTCAATTTAAGAAATTTTTTACCGAGATTTTGAAAACTTGCCAGTTTCTTTAAATCTATGAAAATCTGTATTGGACTGTATACCTAAGCAAAAATTAATTTCTGATGCTAAATTCTTTAGAAAACTTTTTTCACAGGCAAAAGTCCTGTTAAAAAAAATTTCGAATTCATTTCATTCAATTGAAGAAATTTTTACCGAGATTTTGAAATGAAAACTTGCCAAATTTCTTTAAATACATAAACTCCGTATTGGACTGAATACCTAAGACACGCAAATGTTTAAGAATGAATAAAAATTACTTTATTAATATGTAATATTTGAGGTGGTCTGGAAAGTTTTTTGTTTTGTAAACATTTTGCATACGCGGATAATGTTTATACGTTTGTGGCAAGTTATTGTTATCCTAGACTAAACTAAACTTAGTTTACTAAACTAAACAATACATGTCGAAATATAATTGCATACAAACCTTAGAGTTGTTAGAAAGAAATACAAAATTAAAACACGCGCAATACAACGAGTCCAAATTGGCCAAAATTTTAAAATACACGCTTTTTTTATAAGAACAAGTCCTCTAAATTCAGCCGTACAATACATGTGTGGCGCAAGGCGTTTCACTTTCCAATACCTTGTTTTATTTTGTTTTGTTTTTTCAATAAAAACCGCACACAGAAATAAGAACAAATTGAGGCTGAAATCGCCAAAAAATTAAGAACATGATGAGGCTTGGCAAAATTTACTGGTTCTTATGAAACTGAAAAGCGTGTAAATTAAGAACAAGATTAGACCTCGGCAGCCTACCATTTGCAGTTCGTCCCTCCGTAAAATTTTCGAAAAAGATGGAAAAACTCAGATGTATTCCTTTTTTTTCATTCCAACTGAAATGACCGAAATGTTCTATGCCGTTTGTCACAATATAATCAACTCGTCCCAAGCTCCACTGAGCGTGTTTTCAGTGCCGGGATGAACTGTAATGTTGGGATTTTTGTCTGAAAACTCCGGTTTTTCTCTGTGAATGATAAGCGACCTGTAGCATTGCTCTTCATCCATTCCAACAAGTTTTTGTTTTTCCTACAAATAGTAAACAACCGGTAGGAGCTGGTAATTAAACTAATTAATTTAAAAACGATTTTGTGTGTGTTTGAGCTACTTGTTATGAGATCATGTCTCAAATGATAATGGTAATAGTAATTAATAAGAAGAAGAACAATAACAATAATAATAGATATACATTTCTATGGATCACAGTTTTTTGAAAATATTTATACATTTATTACATCCATTTTGAAATCGCAGTTAATCTGCGCAATCTGATTGGCTCAAACTCAGAGCAGTGTATAAATAAATTCCTAAATCGCACTATTTTGAACTCTAAATCATGTCTTTTTTCAGTCATTCACAAGCAAGCATTAAAATAGAACAGCCAATGAGATTTCAGGATTCTACTGCTATGGCCAATCAGAATACATTTAAAAAACAAGAAAGACATCTTCAGGGGGAAACAAAAACTCTATAGACTCTATGTTTCGAACCGCTCAACGAAATAACCGCGGCAAAGGTTGAACTTGCACAATGTTATTTTCATTGATGTTTATATGATAAAGATATTTTATTTCACTTTAAAAACTTATTACAGCCAGAGGCTGAGTTACGTTAACATTTACAAGGATCGATGACAATAATTTACAGTGAATAATAAAATCTTTTAAAACTACGTAACTAAATATATGAGTTCTTGTATAAAGGCTCTGAGGCAGAACAACACACTCGAATGATGAAAAATTGGGTCCCAGGGATCACCCACGCTTGATAACTCTATATCCCGTAATTTGCTATGTTGCCAGCATGGTGAGTCCCGGTGGTGTAGTGGTTATCACGCCTGA
>JAOCPT020504580.1:0-12263 GCA_026546935.2 Palythoa grandiflora
AGAATGCAACTGTAAGCCAGTTCAAATTCGTGCCCTATGTTTACCTAGTATATACTCGGCTGTAAAGTTTGTTAACATGCAGAATGCAACTAAGGCAATCCTTTTGTTCTGGTGTCTGGTGCGTACAGAATGCGACTATAATTAAGCCAGTCCTAGTTCTGGCTTTGTGCCTGGTACTGTAAACATTGCGTACAGAATACAACTGTAAGCCAGTTCAAATTCGTACCCTATGTTTTCCTAGTATATACTCGGCTGTAAAGTTTGTTAACAGAATGCAACTAAGGCAATCCTTTTGTTCTGGTGCCTGGTGCGTACAGAATGCGCCTATAATTAATCCAGTCCTAGTTCTGGCTTTGTGCCTGGTACTGTAAACATTGCATACAGAATGCAACTGTAAGCCAGTTCAAATTCGTGCCCTATGTTTACCTAGTATATACTCGGCTGTAAAGTTTGTTAACAGAATGCAACTCGGGCAATCCGTTTGTTCTGGTGCCTGGTGCGTACAAAATGCGGCTATAATTAAGCCTGTCCTAGTTCTGGCTTTATGCCTGGTGCTGTAAACATTGCGTACAGAATGCAACTAGAAGCCAGTTCTAATTCTGGAACTGTAATTGTAAAGTGTGTGAACAGAATACAACTAAGCCAGCCGACGATGAGCTGTGAAGTTCTCACAACGTATCTGGTACTGTTCAGCTTGAGAACAAGATGCGAATATGAGCCAGCCCTAGTCTCTGACACACAATTTGCAAACAGCATGCAAATGAATAAACCCGGCTTAGCTCTGGCATCCAGTCTAGATTTATATTCAAAATGGACAGACAATATGTTCAGTATAGTATTTTATGGCCAGCCTAGAATCTTACTGAAACTGTGAAAATGCATACGATATCATTTTGGAAAGTCTGATTGAGCACCGCTCGGCTTTGGTCCAATATCAATGAGTCCCATACAATTCAAAGCACTTGCCGTTTCTAATCAGTCAGATTGTGTCTATATACTATTCCTGAACTGATAAGAAAAAATAAATTGGAGGAGTGGACATGTCCACATGCAGTCCAGTCTGTTGCCTCATTTTTGAGTTATTCTAAAACGTTTCCAGTCGTCTATTTTGGAGACTAACCATTGTTTTATAAAAGGCATGGGTGATTTTATCATATAGTCATAAGGTCATGAATATCGGGCCGTCTATATAATATATTTATTTGTCAGTCGGAAATCAAGAAAGGTTAGAGTCCTTGGGCATAATGAGTTTCCTTGACGAAAATCTTCCGACCACTCAAAAACTTACTATATTGTTTCTGTGTTATATTGATATTTGGAGTTGGAAACAAATTTAGCTCTTGGCAATTCACATTCCATTTGTGTGGGCGGTGCTCCTTCTGTAGTTGGCTTCGTGCTCGATCAAACACTTCTGTCTACAATAACAGCTTTGATTGACGGTTTCCATAAACAAAACTCGCAATTTGAAGTAAAAGTTTTAAATTACGTGGCAATGAAATGATTTCATGAAAAAAGTGCATAATGACACAGAAAAAAGTTTGCTGCAGATGCGATTTTTAGTTTTTAAAACAATGTATACATTTCTAATTTTAGCTGTTTTTAAAACTTTATATTAGAGAGGATTTCTCAAACGCTGTCATGTTTGTTCGTTCGTTTCCGATCGAAAAATAGCTCCCACGCTTTTTCAAAGAGCTCATTGTCTCTCATGCTCGTTAATGAAGAATATTCATTTATTATTTCTAAAAGCCCTTTAAAGTTTTAACAGTTGAGAGTTTTAAACATAAAGAAGGCGATTTAATTTCTATTTTCATGATGTAACAACTTTGCCCGAGGTGCCACAGACTCGTATTATAAACCCTGCTGAGTTTTAAAGAGTCCGAGTCGGCTCTTGTTAAATTTGCAAAAATATTTAACTCCAGACTTTCGTGATATAATAAACAATTTCTGAATCTACATTTCAAGACAAACAAAATGAATGGTCATTTTATAGGATTGCAACCAACATTTCAAAAGTTGAGACATTTTTGTATTATCTCAGTGAAACTGGGTTTAAGCAGGATTATTGTTAAAATCATACGTTCTTTTTATGAAACAGTTTACCAGTGCAGTGTAGAGTTTTTGTTCAGACAGTTACCAGGATATTTTCATTTCTGTTTTGAAGGTCAAATCTAGCGATGTTTTGGTTGTTAACGATTATATTTAACTGTAATTTGAGGTCTCTCGATTCTAATTGGCAGGTGACCATGATTTTAACCGGTGCTAATTTTGTCTTATTGTTTCAAAAGACGGTATTATGAAAATGAAAGTCGACACGTGAATTATAAAAAATTGTCATAAAAAATGGCTGCTGGCCGTAAAACTTGGTCACATCTGCGAGAAAAGATAAGTCAGGATTTAGGGAGTCCGTCTTTGTCAAAAGATATTGACCCAGAACTTTGTGCTAAACTGATACAAAAGCCCTCGACACACAACTACTCCAGCCTAAAAACTATACTCCAACAAGCGTCTGAAGGATGGATGAAAGATTTTCTCGAGTTTGGAGGAATGGAAGTGTTGCTTCAATCTCTTGAAAGGCTAGAAAGTCTTAATACAAATGGATTTCTTCGGGCTGTGATGCAACTTGAGTGTGTGTACTGCATAAAAAGTATTTTGAATTCGACTGCTGGTTTAAGCTTCTTGTCGGAAAACATCAAATTCACACGCCAGCTTGGCAGAGGTTTGGAATTGTTTACTTTTGTTATTTACGACATTAATACTTATTAACAACCTTAATATTTTGTTTTAAAACGATATTCATGAATTTAAGGAAGGGTTCCGTTTAACGAGTTTTAAAATATTTTGGTAAAGACTAGTTATCTCAGCGTGCCCTTTGTCCCAAAATCCAGCATTGCACGAAGGAATCCCGTGCTAGTTTTTGTCGCAAATGTCAACTTGTTTTTATTCCTCAAGTACAAGTTGGGATGTTTTAAAAAAAGGATAAAACAATTGTTTTTATTCCATACTAGTGTAATGAAGAATGCACCTAATTTGTGTACATTCGGCAGTGCATACAGTAATTTCACTTTCAACATGTTTTGTTAATTCAAACTTTGCTTTTTCGACCAAGTGGTTTCCAGTGGTTGGATTTTTTCGAGTAACTATTTTTAACTGCACGAAGTTAGAAATAACTGGATGTTGTTACATGATTTGAAAAGACATAAAAGCCTGCATGTTTTCTCAAACCAATTTATTATAATTTTCACTTAATCAAGCTACGTTTCGTTTATGACTTTTTGATGTCTTGGCGAAGTACATTGTTTCTAAATGTAGCTCAACGACCAAAATTCTATAGACTGTGACGGTAATCATTTCTTCAATATAGTTGTAAATGTTATAATTAACAATGCTCTTCAAAAAATTTGAATGAAACTCAATTTTTTTCCCTACTCAAGCTAGTTGCACTGCCATTCAGTTTCTAGTTGTATCCATGCAATCACGTCAGTAGACCACAGATATGCTCCTAAACAAACATGGGCGCCGAAAACAGCCGGGCGCCGCTAACAAAATTCTTACCCACAGAGAGTTTAACCTGATTGCACTACATAATCTCTTTCATTAGATTCCTTCCAAATTACGAAGCATGTATAGTTAAAATGACGCGTGTCTTTCTGTATCGCACGGTGTTTTATAGCTACAAAATTGGCCACACAATTACTTTGTTTTTCAAAGTCTACACAACAGTTATTAATAATTAATATTTATGCTAACATTTATTCGTGTCACGATAAAAGAGCTTAGGATTCCTATCAGCAAACTTACCATGTTGTAGGACTAATATCAGGTTTTTGTGTTTATCAGTTAAGAAAACGGAAGTTCATGATTTGACTAATATTTTGAAAGCTCATTATAAACAAATGTCTTTGCCTTTAGGCCATACTTTGGTGAGTTTTATCAGAGGAACTCGCTTTGTGTGCAGGTTACAAACCCGCACCTTTTAAAACCATCTGTGTTTTTGAGTTCCTTTGCTATTATTAGATACCGCTATGAAATTCTTTAGCTGGCCTTGGCCGGTTGAAGAGGGCAATACTCAAAGAGCGTGTGCTGGTTATGTTACATCATTGTATCACGCGAACAGGAGATGTTAGAATTGCTTTGATCTCCAAATGGCTAATATTTCAAATCAATATTACTCGTTGCTCAGCCGTGCTTCAGTGGTTCACTTTTTTCTTATTTTTGTTCTGATTGCCTTTCGAGCAACCATGTCTCAACAAAAAGCCGATGACACTTTGATTGCAAGACTACGCACTTTTTTTAAGAACAACTTTATAAGAACGAGGCTCAAATTTGCCAAAATTTAAGAACAATTAAAGAACAAGCTCAGGCAGGGGCTTGATAACTAAGAAAGTTTTTGTGGTACAAAATGTAAAGACAGCTCCACAAACAATGAAGGTAGTTCGCCTCTAAATTCAGCCGTACAACACATGCGTGGCGCAAGGCGTTCTATTTTCCAACGCCTTGTTTTATTTTATTTTGTTTTGTTTTTTCAATAAGAACCCCGCTCACAGAAATAAGAACAAATTAAGAACAAATTGAGGCTGAAATCGCCAAAAATTAAGAACAATGAGCCTCGGCAAAATTTATTGGTTCTTATAAAAAAAGATTGTAGTGCAAAAAAAACAACTGACTTTTAAGATAACGAACGTTTGGCATGAGTCACTTGTTGATTTAACACAGGGTTTAGCCATTTGATATGATAGAGCTTGTTTTGATATTCTGTTTGAACCGTGTCCAGAATTTTAAAGTACTCTGTTGAGGAGACCTCACGGTCGACGCATTTAGGTATTTGAATATACTGTGATAATCTGTCTCCAAAGAGGTGTTCTTGTATGCGTGTGTTAAATATTTTCGCGTAATAGGCAACCTATGCGGTTTATAAAATATAACTGAAATGCCTAACCGTTTGGCCCACGTAACAAGCTTTATAGTTGGCAAAGGTAAATTTTTAAGCGACACAAACTCAACTCCTTTGGGACCGGATCTTTCACAGTAAACAAACTGTGTGCTCAGTACCGGGTATTATAGTTACATTTTAGATAGTTGGCACAGAAAAGTAAAGTAGGATTGGGAAAGGAAAAGGTTTGAGGACGGATGCCAACCCGTCGCTCCTAACACATACAAGGTGTAGCTTTGATTAGCAGACGATTTGGCATCCGTACATTAAATATCAACTCCAAAGAAAAATTTGAAACATCCCTAATATTGTCTAAATTTAAAATTTATTTATAAAACAAAAGCTTTTCGCCGACATCTCTTCCGCCGCTTAAACCTCATCGAAAAACCTGGAGATATTTTTGAGTTCTTCTCATTTATTGATCTACACGCTATTCTTTTTTATAAGAACCAGTAAATTTTGCCAAGGCTCATTGTTCTCAATTTTTTGGCGACTTCAGCCTCAATTTGTTCTTAATTTGTTCTAATTTCTATGAGCGGTTTTTATAGAAGAAAAAACAAAATGAAACAAGGTATTGGAAAATGAAACGCCTATATTGTACGGGTGAACTATATTGTACGGGTAAACGATTTAGAAGCAAACTATCTTCGTTGTCTGTACAGTGAATCTTTTAATGCTTTATGCTGTATCGCTAAGTTTTAGTCAATTTTCTACCACAAAAACGTCCCTAGTTATCAAGCCTCAGCCTGAGCTTGTTCTTACACTGTTCTTAAATTTTGGCAAATTTGAGCCTCGTTGTTCTTATATAAAAAATTGCGCGTAATTAGTTTCCTTCAGAATCGAAGTAATTAGGTTTGCATTGCCAACACTAAACTCTAAGATACAATTTCTTTAATTTGGTTTCGAATAAAAACTATTATTAGATTTTACTTTATTCTCCTTATCCATAGCTATTATATAAGTTATTCCTTTTTACGCCTATTTTATAGCAGCTTTTGGTAGTTAAAGTTTTGTCTACTTTTCCTTCACAAGTAAACATTACTCGTGCAGACGCTGAACAAGTTTTCCTTTACAAGTTTAGAGTGTGCTCGTAATACTTTGGAAACCAGTCTCATTAATATTCCTCGCCATATTTTCCTTGTTGTCCGTTTACACGAACAAATTTAATCCTTAACAATTTTTTTGCCTTGACGAGGAAAATTGTTTGTTTAGACAATGATAAAAACTCCTTTACGATACCAATCATATTAATATTCCACGCCACATTTTCCTTGTCGTCCGTTTACACGAATAAATTTCATCCTTAACAAATTTTTGTCCTTAACGGAAAAATTGCTCGTTTAGACGATGTGAAAAATTTTCCTTTACAAGTTTAGCCTGTGCTCGCAATACTTTGGAAACCAATCTCATTAATATTCCACGCCACATATTCCTTGTTCTACGTTTACACGAACGATTTTCATCCTTAACAACTTTTTGTGCTTGACGAACAAAATTGCTCGTTTAGACGAAAAAAAAATCCTTAACGAATTTAGCCCGTGCTCGTAATACTTTGAAAACGAATCCTATTGATATTCCTTACCATATTTTCCTTGTCGTTCTACACGAACGAATTTCATTCCTCACAAGAAAAAGCTAGGAAAACTTGCTCGTTAAATGGGTCTTAAGGCGTGTCAAAATTAAGGTCTGCATGGCATTGTAAAATGTTTTACAACAAACTTGCTTTTAAACTAGCATTAACTACCAGATCTATAGAAAAACATCAACGAACATCAAAACTTTTAAATTAGGTGCAAGAAATTTTTTTGACCCAAAATGTTTTGTCATGCATTTACAGTATCGTATAGTGATATTGTTTTCACTTTAACCGGTGACAGATATTACCGTTGTTTGTGCTTGTCGAAGAAAACATTGCAATGAACTGCCAGTATTCTTTAAGGTTTTTTCAGTTTTCCTGATTTTCGTTTTGGGGTTGCAAGATTTTGTGAAATACAAAAGGCAGAAACAAAGAACAAGGGCAACCAACGTAAAAGGCCGTATATAAACTGAACACCAGTTTAGTGAAATATCAGCCCTCTTAGTACATCTTTGGGTTTTGAAAATTTCTCATCAGGGTTCTCAAAACAAAATTATGAAGCTGTAACTGTAAGGCATATCCAAATGTTTGACCAATTTGATTTTTAGTTAGTTCGAACGGTTCAAAAAATTTAAAATGTTTTAAAGTTTAAATGTTGTAAAACTTGATTTAAGGTATTGATATTTGTGCGGTCAGTGTTCATAATTAAAATAAAAATACATATATCTGACCTGATAAAACTTTAAAAAAACTCTAAAACTATAAAAATGTGTAAAAAAAATTTGGGAAACTTTTTTTTAAAACGTTTTTATAGTTTTATAGTTTTTTAAAGTTTTATCAGGTCAGATATATATCTTTTTCTTGATTTAAGATGACTTAGCTGAGACAATTTTTTGTGCTAGTTGTGTAAGGCCATTGCAATGACTAAAATCGTTGCAAAACAAGTTTGTAGACCTCGTTTCCGAAAGTAATATTCAGTCTTATACTTCTTGCAATGGCTCACTCATGCAACTCGTCTTGCAATGGCTCACTCATGCAACTCGTCTTGCAATGGCTCACTCATGCAACTCGTCTTGCAATCGTTCACTCATGCAACTCGTCTTGCAATCGTTTACTCATGCAACTCGTCTTGCAATAGCTCAATCATGCAACTTGTCTTGCAATGGCTCAATCATGCAACTCGTCTTGCAATCGTTTACTCATTCAACTCGTCTTGCAATAGCTCAGTCATGCAACTCGTCGTGCAATGGCTCAATCATGCAACTCGTCTTTGAATGGTTCACTCATTCAACTCGTCTTGCAATAGTTCAGTCATGCAACTCGTCGTGCAATGGCTTAATCCTGCAACTCGTCTTGCAATGGCTCAATCATGCAACTCGTCTTGCAATGGCTCAATCATGCAATTCGTCGTGCAATGGCTCAATCATGCCACTCGTCTTGCAATAGCTCAGTCATGCAACTCGTCGTGCAATGGCTTAATCATGCAACTCGTCTGTGAATGGTTCACTCATTCAACTCGTCTTGCAATGGCTCAATATGCAACTCGTCGTACAATGGTTCACTCATGCAACTCGTCTTGCAATCGTTCACTCATGCAACTCGTCTTGCAATGGCATTGTGAGGCAAGTTGGACCAAAAGTTGCCTCATGTAACATCAGCTGTTCCCCTAAAACATTTTTCTACTGGCATTCGTCGGATGCCCCATGTAGATCCGGTAAAATAACTGTCCAAAAAACTCTTGCAGTTCGATCTGCACATTCTGTTTTTTTTTTTGTATAAAAGAGATCTTTGGTATAATTCCTGGTCTATAAACGCCGCTGTGTTTGGCAGCTGAGCAATTCCATTAAATAATATTCTCCCTTTAGATTACAGGAAAAGATAAAAAGCCAAAATGATCGAAGAAGACTCATTTCAGGAAGTGACTTCACATAGTTCTGAAGAAAATGACACGCTGTGGAGAACAGAGAGTTTAGAGAAAGAACTTTGCAGGGCAGCATCAAAAGGTGAACTAGAAGGAGTCAGACGGATCTTAGAATTGAAACATCCACCAATCAATGTAGACTGCACCGATTGCAACGACATGACACCTTTGGAGCTGATAACGGAGAAGGTTGAGAAGAATCAAGTCAACGAAGAAACTTCGCAGCTGATCCATTTGTTGATAAAAAATGGTGCTGATTCAGAGATTGCAATACTACAAGCCATAAACCAGGAAAACATCGAACTCTTAAGGATCCTTCTTGACTATAGGCTTTATCATGGAACTGAGAACCAAAACAGAAGCTGTGTCATCAGTTCTCTGATATTAGCAAACAAACTTGGTAACTATGAGATGATAAAGTGTTTAATGATGTACGGTGAGAAGGTGGAAGAAGGCTGTGGACGCTTTGAAAATTCGTACATTCCAGAAACTATTGATCGGCTAAAGAGATTCACAACTTTGTCAAGTCCACTTTATATCTCAGCGCAATATATAGTTGAGTCAAGAGGATTACTTTTTCCTGTAGTTGATAGAAAGATTGCTAAAAGAAACTCCGTCCATGCAGCTTGTTCGAAAAGCAACATCTATGCAAGCATTTTTGTGGGAGAAGATTGCTCCTCCGAATACGATCCCATCTACAAGGCCTTCGAGCGGTGTGCCCAACTCAGAAAATTTTCCACCTTAGATTATGAATTTAAAAAGAGCTATTTGGCTTTGTGTGACGGTTTGGATAACTTTGTTTTTGAGCTTCTTAACGAATGCCGAGACTTAGAGGAGGTGAGAACCGTGATGAACACAGAAGATGACGAAAGGAATAGTTCCACAATCCCAGAAGAGGCCAGAAATCTTTCCATTCTGCATTTTGCCATAGAAAATAAAAATATTAAGGTAACAACATTTTCTCTAGAGTAATGGGCATTTACTTTCTAGTAAAGTGATTTAAGCTTTTTCTTTTACTGATGACGGCGGTGTGGTTTGGCGCAGTGGTAACATCTCTGGCTTCTATAAGCACAAAGTCCCGGGTTCAAACTCCGGTTCAGCCGAGGGGTGAATATTCTTTCCGCCAAAGTTGACTAAAATTTACATCTTTACGAGTTCGGCAAAATGAGTACCAGCTAATGGGGGCTCACCTGTGATGCATTAGTCATCTCGTCCGTGAGGGGTCAATTGGGACCTTAAGAAACTACGATGGCAACGCCAACGACGACGGCCCAGAAAAAATATATTTCTGATTTCCTCCTCTTTACTTTTTTCCGCGGGTCATTAGGCTTTTGTATTCTCCTCCATGAGCTTTGCGAACAGAAAAAATTAAACGTTTCTCCTTGAAAGTAAACAAATACTGAGAACATTTTTGTTATCACGTCTTCGTTGTCCCAAGAACTCCAAAAAAGGTCTTTTCACGTTCTGTTTCTAGCGACAACAACGTGCAGGTGTTCAGCTCGATACATTCCAACGTGCAGTTATTGTGTTTACTTTTGTTCTTTGCTGCCATCGTCGGCGTCGCCGTCCTCATTGCTAAAGGTCTCTAATGACTCAGGACACATTTCATTGGCAAAATCCAAAATCGGGTTATTGCGTAAGATTACCCGGATTCTATTTTTCTAGAGAAACAAAAAATCCAAAAAGGGATTAATCGGGAATTCTTTTGTGCAAAAGAAACGAAAAATCCAAAAAGGGATAGACAGCAGACAGGTCCAGACAGTATTTTCGCGCGAAGACCACTTGCCACAAGGAATATTTTTGAATCCTTTCCCAAACAAACACAAAAGTTGTGAATCCTAAGAATCCGGATGCGGATTGATCCATTGAATCCAATGGGTTCATAATCCCTTTTTAGATTTTACCAAAGAATCAAGGAATCCCTTTTTGGATTCAGAATCCGGATTAGGATTTTTCTCAAAGAAATGCATCCTTAGTATCTCATCCGCTTAACACTGCAGAAACCCGAGATAGAAAAAAATATAAGCACCGGCTCCAATGGGCCATTTAGGCCCGTAATAGAGTTAGCTTAGATTCTGTTTTGTACTGCATTATTTCCTTGCTTTTTTAACTTTACAATCTGCAGTATAAAATTTTATAAATCTTATTTTGAATTAGTTTTTGCTGATAAGTTGCATAATAATTAATTAGAACCGTGGTATTTATAGATAGCGTGTTCAGGATTTTCGTAAAGGAAGGAGTTCTTTAAAAAATGAAAGGGGTGACTAAAAGATTGAAGAAAAAGTTCTCAATCAAAATCCATTTTTCTCGTTTTAAACAAAATTGTTTTGCGTCAAATTTCTTTCAAAATTCCGCACAATATTGTGACCTGTTAATACTTTTATCAAGATTGTTTACTAAGATTGCCTTGCAAAATTTATCGATTTACATGATTAGTGAATAAATTTCTTTTAAAAATTTATATTTGAATTAATGTTAAATGAAGGTTACTTTCTCATTTTCAGTTTATAGCACATCCTCATTGTCAACTGATGTTAAATCATGAGGTGTTTGACAAGATTCCGTACCTTAAAAGAAAAGGCATTGCGTGCAGGTTATTTATGTCAATACTGCTGACACTTATATTCCCAGTCTGGACGCTATGCTACCTCCTCTCACCAAACTGTTCCATTTCCAAACAACTAAAGATACCGCTGGTGAGGTACATGGTATTCATTGGCTCATATTTTGTTTTTCTATTCCTGGTTACAATGACGGCCTTCCAGCCTGACAGTGACTTCCTGAAGTTCAGCGTTATAGGTAAGGTATGGGCCAGGTTCGCTCTTATTTCGTGTAGAGGACAGAGAATTAAACAAGGTTTGTGATTGGCTGAAGTGGTGTTAGGGTAAACTTTATCTTTCTTTAGATTGGTTCAAATGATCTGTGTCCTCTACACAAAGTCGCCAGGTAGACGCAGTGGTAAGATCTCTGCACTCCAACTACAGGGTCCCATGTTCGAATTTCGGCTCAGCCGAGTGTTGAACATTTGTGTTGTAGTCATATGGCCCAGGGTTTGCCCGGGAGGGATGTTTGCTTTTGAATATTACTCATATTATATATCTATTGAAACTTTATTTACTGTCTAAACAACTTCCATCTAATATTGAATACTATTAATTAATCCTATTACATTTTATATAATAACCCAAGTTATTCTGCCATTTTGATTGTTTCTCGCCTGTGATCTATTAGAGGACAGACGCAGGCTTAACGTCATTACAAAGTTTTTAATTATTTATTATATAAAACAAATAGATTCCATGTTTTTGTGCGTCTGTTCAGAAATAGATCATAGATGATGTCAAACTGTGGTAAGAACATCAGTGACACGTTCTTACCACAGTTTGACGTCATCTATTATCTATTTCTGAACAAACGCGCGCAAATAATGAAATATGGAATCTGTTTGCTAAGTATATCTTTCCTTATATATTAATTATCTCGTTTCAGATTCTTTATAATATCTCTATTTCCTTAGAAACTTAAAATAACTGGAGTATTGGCTCGTATCAACTCCAGGCTATTTATATGTACAAATTATTATTGCAATATGATATTAATGCAAATACAAAATAAAAGTTATTATTATTATCATACATTACATGTTGAATATTGTTCAGATGTTGACCGTTTTTCTTTTAAACAATCTGATAAATTATCTTGAAAGAAACCACATCATGGGCCGCGGAAGCAAAAGATTATGGGGGTAGAGGTAGAATGGAACTTGTAAAAGTTCGTTATCACCCCATCCCCCTTCCCAGAAATTTCTGTTCAAAAGTGGCTGTTAATTTTGTTAG
>JAOCPT020504633.1:0-12263 GCA_026546935.2 Palythoa grandiflora
CTAGCCTTAACCCTTGGTTATTACACCGGAGATCAACCTGTAATTCTCAATAAAATACCCAGAAACCTAAACTCAGTTCAGCAATTTGATACGCCATATATTGTTTTGGTTAATATATCATAGGCTATCTAATAGGCACGTACCTTTAGATTTTTGAGGATATTTCTTTCAGAAATTTAAGACTTGTGTTATTTTTTCCCGGACTTGCTCGTATTTTAATGCGATATTTGTTTTTCAGATCTGGGTCGTTCTCGATCTTTTTTTTGTAGTTGCTCAACCACTAGCCAATCAGGACTCGAGCCTAATTGTGAAAGACTATTGGCGCGGGTAGGTTTCTAATAGACCCGGTTATTTAAATTGCCAGTAACAAACATTTCCTAATGGTAACCTGAAAGTTCTGTTGCCTGGAAGGAACAAAAGTATTCGCAATGGATCCAGTACCCTTGGATTTTTACAGTACAAGTCCAAACATAATTGCATGTTCCTCTTGATAAACAGACTAATAATCGTCAAAATGTGACAAATAGAACTATAGCAAGGGGCGTAGCCAGCCCTTAAGCTATGAAGAACCGGCTTAACAAAAATTTATGTAAATGTTCTTTTAAGTTGTCGAAAAGCGAATCACCGCTATATCAACATTTTATTATGAAAAATAAAATATACTGACTTAGTTTTCAGACTTTTCAGTCTCTTTATATATGAAAAACTGCTGAAAGGTTACAAGTTAACTATGCAGAACTTTGCAAAAGTTTTGAGCAAGATGCCGAAAAAAAATTGATACACGACCAACGCTGTACAATTTGGGCTCAAAAGGAAAAAAAATGGCTTACTACTGATACTCTCCATATCAAAACGTATTGCTGCATATATTTAAAATGTCCACATATATATGAATATTTCAGTTTGAATTACAGAATACTTTGCAAATCTCCGTGTCCCCTAAATATTATTATTATACTTGTTACTCTAACAGGTCTATACAGTGCCTTGTATTGATAGTTTGTTTGAGTTGAAGTGGAAAAGGGGGGTATTTAATCAGTTTCTTAAAAGAATAACAAGCTAACACTCAGTGATGGATATATTGATCTCCGGGACTTTTAGTCTATATTTCACTACCTTAAAATTATAAAAAGGGATACACTTCGTCACTTATTTCCAAAATAATGAAAATCATACAAAAAAAACTTACATACGGTGCCGTCATTATCCTCAGGAAGACTTGCTTCGTAGGGCCTTTCGCTGCTGTTCCCAGAGGCTCGTCATATCTCCTGAAACAACCGAGTCTTTATCAGCATTATCGAAAATTTCATTAAGATCTTGGTGGTCTTCTTCGTCTAAAACGATCGATTGTTCATCAAACTTCCTTCTCCAAAATTTCTCTCTAATTTTGGCATTCTCTAATTCCCCTTTTTTGCATTTTATATCTTTCTATCAGCTCATCTTTTGACAGCCAACGGTTATTACAGCCAACATTTGTGCCTTACAAGTTTTTTATAACACTTCACACGCCTTCTTCTGTTACCCCATTTAAAAAGAGAAGAACAAGGCTGACAGCGACAACTATTAACAAAAACTAATTTGCAGTCAGACGTGAAAACTCTAGTTTCCACAATGCCATCTAGTAATTCCTTGCACTTGGAAACACAAGGTACTGTTACTGCTACACTTTCGTGGCAAACATAGCCCTTGCAATGTGATGAATTTTCGACAAAATCAATTAAACATTTTACTCGGGTAATGACATTGTTAGCCCGCGTGCATAGTTCCTCTTCAGAACAGTGATTGCAGTGACATTTACTAAATATTTTCAAATTTTCATTAGAACTTTTTACCACAATTGCGGTAATTACCTGTTGGCCGTTGACTTCCCAGTTTTCGTATTTTACGAACGATGTTGTTGAGTTGCTTATTACCGGCACCCATCTGTCAGGCAGCTTGATAGTAGATATATCGGTTTCTTTCACAGGCTCTCAGGGGATGTGATTTTTTCAAGACTGCCGAGCACCTTGATGGTGCACTCTCTGGCAAGTTGCCTAATTAGTCACCTCATGTTTGAATTTTTAATGAACGACTCAAGATGACGGCGAGTGCAAGATTTTTGAAGGGATTTTGTTTAGCTGGTTGGACCGTTGAAAGTTTGAAGTTTTCAACCGTTTCGTTTTTTATAACGGCTAACTACAAACCACTCGCAAGAACCCAAATCGCACTCTGGCCGCAAAAACAATATCAAACAACTTCTTACACTTTAAGGTATGTTTATTTCTAGTTTATTTTACAATTCGAGTATTTCTTTACAATCGACGGCAAATTTTAGAAATCCCCATAAATTTTCAAAAGGTCGTTACTAACTCTTATATCACCCACACTAAGCTTTGGCTGCCTGTGGAAAGTCTAGCTTCTGTCTCAATTTCAGTCTCTGTAGATATCTTTCTCATTTTTCTCTTTCACTATGCCAGTTTATCTTGCTGTTTTTCTGCTTTGAAAGCAGGTAATCTCCCAATCCAATATTATCAGAGAATTTCATCATGAAAGACGTACCACAGGGATCAGACATTCCTACAAAATTTCTAGAATTTGAAACGAAGACATAGTACCAAGTGTTCAAATCATTTATTACGGCCGTAATATAGCTTTGTAGTATCAAAAGTGCATACTTGTTGGTTGCGAAACTATTCATCAAGGCCACATTCAAATCGATTTCAAATCCAATGACGACTTGGAACTCTTTTTGCATATAAGTGACTACGTTTGGCCATCATTCGCTTCATTCGACAGTAATATTATTATTTTAATTCCGCCATTTTGAATATTAACTGAGCACACGGAAAGGATGCCCGCAATGCATGCTAGATCAGAAAATTTGACTAGAAGCTTAGGATGCAGTTAACCCCATATAGCAACAACCCCATCATCAGCAATAGGCACGAGTGTCGTATGGGACATGCCCCAGATTTAGTTCAATTTTTCAACTTGAACTTGAATAGATATAATTGTGTAGTCCAATGCAAGAAACAAAACAGAAAATATCAATTGTACTGTCTTAAATGTTCAATCCTCCTTCCTTTTTGGTGTATTTATCGACATGCCTTATTGGGTTACATATGCGACGGTGGGTCCTAAAGTAACTCACTAGAAGGGAAATGCCTGTCAAGAGACATTATATACCAGGCCAAAGTGATATGTGAAGAGAACTACATCGGGCTTACGGCAACAGACTTCAAATCTAGACTCGCTAATCATAAAGCATCATTTCAATCAAAATCAAAACAGAACGTAACAGAATTAAGTAGGCACATTTGGAATTTGAAAGAAAGAAATTTGAATTAGGCAATTAAATGGAAAATTTTAACTCACGCATCGCATTACAATAATAGAACAAAAAGATGTAATTTCTGTATTGCGGAGAAGTATTTTATTATTTGCAATTCTAAGGCCGCATCGTTAAACAAAATAAATGAATTAGTTAGTCAATGTAGACACAAAGACATATTTTTTTGATAAGGAATGTAAAATAAGTTCACCTTGAGATCGAGAGAACTTAGTGTGTTGTATATTCTTTGTAAATTTATTGCGCGGCGATCACTGAAGATTGCAGGTCACTATATGAAACAGCTCTGTCAGATTAAAACGGAATCCAATGGAACTCGTGTCCTAAATTCAGTATATTCTATATATATATTACCGGACATGAGACCTAGTCGCCCTATTCTGGCTGTAAAAAGGGTCACTTATATTCAAGCCCCGAGGCTGAATGCAGTTCAACCTATAGGCCCACTGGCCTTCTTTATCCTGGAGAGCTGATTTTTCCCCGGACACTTAATTAACTGTATACTGACATCCTCAAGACCATGGTGTCCCGGGCCAAAAAAATGCATATACAAAAGATCATCCTTGTTTCTACCCTCAAAAGAAAGCATTGAATGCGCTCTAAAACGGGCCTTATGATTGTTAAACCTAAGCCTAAATTTTGTTGTTGTTGACCCAACGTACGGCGCATGACAAACCTTACAGGACAGCAAGTAGACAGCATTACTACTATTATAGTCCAGTTCGTAGTTAATTGTACAGCTCTTTTCAGTTCTGTAAGAGGTAAACCTTTCTCCCGGTTCCAGGTACTTGCAGACTGGCATCGTCTGTTTCCACACACCATTGTCCCCTTTGAGCTCCGCTCCAGACGCGTTGACGGCCTAAGTTTAGCGTGTACTAAGTAGTCCCCCAGGCTCTTGGGTCTTCGAAATGCCATGAAGGGTACGTCTTTGATTGCTTTTCTGCATTTTCTGAGCAATGCAAGAGCGGCTGAAGTTCTCGTAGGATACTACCAATATGAGGAAGACTTGGATGGTATGTCTTTATCATTGACACTCTGTTTGTAGCATTCCTAGGGCGTGGTGAAAATGTTTCGTCTCAGGTTTGCAATCTCACTCTCCTTATTTGCTTCAAAATAAATGCTTTTTTATATCCCCTGGCTGCAAAAACCTGCATAGATCAACAGCCCTGTGATTAAACCAATATAAATCCAGCCTAGAACATATTCTTCGAAGTCTCAAAACCTGGGCATATGGTATGCTTTCCTTACACATCTGAGGATACACGAAGTGTGGTACAGATACTGGTGTTTATCCGTCTCTATTCTTCCATTGTTATTTATTACCTGAACAATCAGGTAATTAATCCTCTCTCTAGACCAGTCCCAAGTGAACTTAATCGTGACATGCGCTTCATTGATAGAATTAAAAAACTCCACCAGCTCAAGCTCGGTCCCTGTCCACACCATGAAAACATTATCGATGTATCGTAACCATATGTAAGGTTTAACCTTCGCGCAGGATAACAAGCTTCTTTCCAGTCTATCGATAAACAAATATGGTAAGTACTCAATGTTTCCATCACCATACGCTTTGTTCAACCTCTTACTGACCTTTTTATGATACTTGCTTAAATCGAGCGGATTAAAAACATTGAATTTAACACTTACATTTTCTTCTCCATATACAAAATATATGATTTCGTACAATTCTTTCGATTTGTTACTAAATCATGTGTAAAAAAGCAAGAGCTTTGTGAAAAAAATAAAGTAGTGCAATACCTTAAATCTCTATTTCACCTTTGAACCTACATTCAATATTTTAACTTTTTCAGACAGCTCAACGTGAAAAGTCTTCACGTTTTCTAATATTATCACTTGTTCTTTGCTGGCCTAGGGCACGCAAGGTTTAATTGCCATTGTCTAAAGCAGCTATTATGGTTTTCAGGTTTGTTTGCTTGCATGAAAATGTTTTTAAGTTTTCTTTACTTGGCTCTACAGCTACTTGTGGTGACCATTCATATCATTTTCTTCTGAGGGCATCCACTCGGGGAAATTAAAATTTTCACTCTCAGCCCGCTTAATAGATGTTTTTCCACTTTCTGTCATGAAAAAAGATAACATCTTCCCAATTAATGTTAAAAACGGTTTAGAAATCTGATCTATTTAACAAGTTATTTTCGAATTTTCAACCGAATCTGCGGTCTTCATCAGGTTTTTGCGGTTTTAATAATAATAATAATAACTTTATTAACTTTTCATTTCTGGTTTTTCAAAGTTAATTACAGGGATATATGTACAAATACAAATATTAATGAAATACTAAAAACGACAATAAACTACAACTACAATGATAAAACTATGAAATACATAATGGTAAGAGTTATTTTAAAAATTCCTTAAGTTCTCTCTTAAAACGCCCGATTTCATTTAATTCACGAAGTTCAATGAGTAAAGAGTTTCACAGTTGAATGCCATGGTAGGAGAAGATTCTCTGGCCGGAAGCAGATTTGCAGTATGGAATAACAATTGAATCTTTGATTCTTGTGTCCTTGTTGTGCACCGTAAAGCGAGCTGTGAGGTAACTTGGGATCAGGCCCTTTACACACTTAATAGCTAAAGCACCCTCCATATACAAGAGAATTGATTCAACTGGTAACCATTGAAGTTGATGTAATAGTGGTGTTATGTGATCGTATTTACTAACTTTAGTGACTAATCTTAATACAAAATTTGCACACGCTGTAACTTCTTGACATTCTTCTTTGAGGTGCCAGACCAAACTGTGCAACAATAAAACAATTTACTTAAAACTAACGCATTAATAACATTCGCCAGCGTCTTTACATCGAGAAGATGTTTCACTCTGTTAATCTGAACTAAGCCAGGATACAGTTATTGTAATGTGTTCGTTGAAACTTAGGGTAGAGTCCACAAATAATCCAAGGTCTTTGGCCGAAGGGACGGGGACCAGTTCTTTCCCGAGTAGAACAAGTTTAAAATCGGAGGGTACTCGCTGTAACATTTGCCGTGTGCCAACCACAAGGACCTTAGTCTTTGTACGATTTATCAGAAGACTGTTCCGACTACACCAAAATGCTACTCTTTTAAGATTGTTATTTTTCTGTGTACCCACATCAAGAGAATCTTTAACTCGAAAGGATTGCGACAGTTTGAGTCATCAACATACGATTCCAATGTACAAGATTCAGGTACGGTAGGGTCTATATGTAGGGTATAGGTGCTCCTTTATTTTTCCGCAGGTCCCTTGTGGAATATTTAAGTTTATTTAAACCTTCCGGCGTTTTGTCTTTACTACCTGATGAAAATCGCAGATTCGGTTGAATATCCGTAAATAACATTTCCGAGCTTTTCCAAACCAATTGAGAAGTAAAATTTTTGCTTCTGAGAATAAATAAAGATCTGCAATGTCAATTAGAAAACTTTCTCAGTAGATTTTTGTAACGACCACTTACTGGACCTATCAATCCATCACTTTCCTGTAAACTCTTGGTAAACTCTGCTGGCTGTGCCTGAGGTACTGCCAGACGCATTCATGTAACCTGTGATTTAATGAAATTTATAAGTTTTTTATAGTCAAGAAATTTGGGAAGGAAGTAATGTTTGTCAAAAATTTGCCCGAATTTGGAAACACGTTTTTTGACTTTACCTTTCTAAAATGAAGACACCTCAGTTACTGCTCCACACTTTCTCATAGTCATAAGTCCTCCTCTGTGATACACATTTGTTACTCTCACTGTTGATGCATGGCAGCTTGTGGTATTTTGCATCGCGATCTTTGGTGCATAGAGTCAACCGCATCAGAGAGGTGATTGATGACACAGAAGCCTTCAGTGTCCGAGATCGTTTTCCTTTCTTTTTGTCCAAATTTTTCTCCGAAACTGCATACACATTTCCAGAAGCATCCTGGTTTCCACGTGCATTCTACAGCAACAGTATAAACGGTTTTTGTCCTCGCAGGTACCACAAAGAAAGGCTTGCACTTTTCTGGCTCTTAGAAACCTAAGGATATTCTTGCTTGAACTTAATAAAAGCCTCTGTTTGTGTAAGACGAAGAATATGTTTCTTATGCATAACATATTCTTTTGGGCCACGTTGTTCCCGAACAATATCTTTCTTGTTCCTGGTGGGGTTAGATACTTCAGAGCTGCTCCAAAAGTCATTTGTTATTTTGCAGCGGTCCTTAGGTATGGAATCATTCTGAGTTTTCCTCTTTGTAAAAACCCAACTTGATTTGCCTTGAACTACAGAATGGCGTGCTGTATACTGTTCGAAATTTTCCCTCGGTTTATGTTAAACTCCTTTGCGACCTCGCCTCTCAAATGGTTTTGGTCAAATGACAAGCCAACCCGAATAATGTGGTGTCCTTTGAGCGTTTGTATTTCTTGGCATTTACTGCACATGAAATATTTGAAACAACCAAAGAAGCTACCCTTGTCCTAACTTCATCATCTCGACTGTTGACCTTGTCTTTTTTGTGCAGAGCTGAATGGAGTGTTGTACTGTCACAGCCATGACTTCTGCCCGATATTCACCGTCTTTTGGCAATGCCTGTCTAGCTTTATCAACTGCCCTCTTCTTTTTCATTCTCGTACCACTTTTAGTTTTTGTTTTGTATGCATTCTTATTGCTGCCGTTGCCCTAGTTTCATTGACTATCTATCGTCTTTGCATCAACATAAATTTTCCTCCTTTTGTTCATGTAATTTATAGAAGTCGCCAGAACTTCTGCCATTTTGCTTTTTCTTTTGCTTTTTTGTTTTCTTTTCCATTCTGCCAATTTCTCTTTTGCTGTTTTCTGATTTTTGTTACCTGTGGATCAGAAGTAAGATTGAGTTTATATGTGAGGGAAATAAATATTTCCACAGCCATAGTCTGACGATTTATTTAAATATTTGGGAAAGAGGCAGTTATATAAGAAAATTCGTTTATTCACCACAAAAAAATTAGAAATATGTTGCTCTTTTAGAGAAAGGGTATTTTAACGGGTTTGTTAGGCAGAGGTTCGACTGTTAGTGTAGAATTTATTCTAATTTAATGAAAAGGCTTATAGATGTGTCATCAGAACCTTCTTTGTCTAACAACTGCATTTGAATTTTAGAATTTTCGTTTTCAATTATGAAATGAATAACAGATAAAAAAAGCCTGTGAAAAAATAGGAGCTGTAACGCATTGTTGTTTCAATGTATTGAAGTAATGGTCCAAAGTGTTCTTGAATGAAAAGACCTATAGATATGACGTCAGAACCATCTTTTTCTATCAATCGCGGGTGCGTTTTCAATTATGAAATGAATAACATAAAAAAGCCTGTGAAAAATAGAAGCTGTAACAAATTGTAACACATATTTCTATCTAAAGCTCTTCCAGGTGCTTTTCGCCTACTGACATTCTTGCCTTTTAATTCCTCCCGGCTAAATATCAGCCTCATTAAACCAGTAAAAAACGCGGTTTTAGCGGTTTTAGATTCGCTTTTAAGAGAATGCAAAATGCTTAAAGAAGGGCGTGGGGAAGATTCGTCTTTGGTCACATTTTCCAGGAGGGAATGGAGCAGTAGATTCTGCTGTGTCATTTTCTTCACAATTTCTAGTACACGAGGGCATGTAGTGCGATGCAGGTGGCATTGTGGTTGAAAGACCGGACGTTTGGCTGATTCCATTATCGAGCATTTTCTCAAACACAGGAATATTTTTGTTTAAAAAGAAAAGGTCCACCAAGTCAAGATCTTTATATAGACATACTCCAGATACAGGGAGGGTTGTTTCTGCCACTCTGCACATTCTCGTTTGGGTGAACCCCCTGACTTCTTTAGTAGTCTAATGAAGCGTTATCATGTTCGAGGCAAGAGCCTCCAACTGATGCATGCTTCCCCTAATAGCATCACTTTCTGCAAGCCTTCCTGTATCTGAATTAGATTATTAAAAAGGTTGTTAAACAAAATTTCTATATTACGGACTGCGCTTATCAACGCAAAGTACTTTATGCTAAGAACCGCGTCTCACTCGAGATTTAGACTTGGAAATTATCGACTTGCACAGCACTTGAAACTGCCAGAGATAGCTCAAAAGGTTATGGAAATTATCAACTTAATTAATTGGTCAAAAGGTTATGGAAATTATCAACTAGCACAGCACTTAATACTTCCAGAGATGGCTCAAAAGGTCCGACATGACTTCGCACAACTGATGTATAGGGGAAAAAAGATTTTTAAGGAAAGGTTCGATATTACTCATTTACTGACTTGGATTATCCGTGCAAAGTTAATCATGCTAAGTACCCTATTTAATTTAAGATGCAGACTTGAAAATCGTCAACTGATGCACTTACCACTTGAAGGCGCAGAACGAGAAACAAGTGTTTTATTTCACTTTTAGTGTGTTACGTTATATTATATATACATTTATAGATAAGTGAAGGTTCTGGTTACCTGGAATAACCTTGTGGGGCTAATCGAGAAACTGCCAAAGACACTTCGCACAACTGAAATAGACATGCAAAAATTGCTGTGAGAAGTGAATGATTATATGACTGAGTGGAGTCATCCACACAAAGTACTTTATGCTATGCTAAGAACCGCGTCTGACACAATATGTGGGCTTCAAAGTTGTCAGCTGTTGCTATTACCACTCAAATGCGCAGCGCTAGAAACTACCAAAGATAGCTCAAATGATCCATGAAGACTGAAACTGATGGGCAAGAAAAACCTTAAGAAGTAAAATATCAAAAATTGGCGTATATGTGGCTACTGCCGAAATGATTTGTGCTGGGCAATATTAAGGATTCAATTTGTTGATGATCATCTTTTATGAATAACAGAGATAACTGATATCCACGATTCCCAGTATGAAACACTTCAGTTATGTAGTTCTTCAACAAATAGTTATTTAGTTATTACATCTAATGTTGGTACTAGTCAAAAACATCGAAATTTCAAAAGTTTAACCTTTTGTACAAGTGTCAAGTGGTTGACCAACAACCCCAAGATATGACTTGACCAATGTAAAGATTTTGACATCAAAAACTCAGTCCAGTGGAAAATTGTTTGTGTCACTTGTAAGGTAGAAAATTTGACCCCTGTTTTTCTGAGAGTGGGTAATCTGCTATCCAAAAATATGTTAAATTCTCGAAGGGTTGCCTACCCCCTGCCAAACATATGGCAAAACATTTACAAGTGCATTAGTCAAAATACATTTTGTACACTCATTTTAAAATTATGAAATTATTGTTCACAGTGCTCGGTATGTGTAAGGGAAAAGTATGAAATATTTTTGAACTAGAGATGTGCATCATTTCTATTTTGCTTGTATTTTTTTAAAAACTTAGTTATAATAAAGGCCTTTTTATCTTTAATGGTAACATTTTGATCAGTTGCAGTATATTATATAAACTGAAATAATTGAAAAAAATCAAACTAGCACACTCCTTGCTTACTTGTTCTAAATTGTTTCATCTTTTTGTGTTATTTTTTATTGAAGACTTCATTCCAGATTTCTGATACCCTCAAAACCAAAACTACTTTAGAGCAAGGAACCATGTGCTTTGGTAGCAGCAACCTTCTCCAACACAATGTTTCAATGCAGAAACTAGAGGAGAACTAGGCATCCACCCTCTTTCGGCAGTTGTATCAGTTGTAAAGGAGAAATCCTGCCTTGTTCCACACTCCATAATGGAAGGAAATAATAAACTGTGCAGGTTTTATATTATAAATAAAAGCAAAGGGCGTCTCGGTATTTACTACAAATTCGTCTTTTCCACTTCGTTTTCCAATCAGATCTTTTTTTTGAGGTGCCCATAGACGGTTGTTGCATTTAAGCTGCTCAACTGGCACAACACTTCAATAACAGCCTTTCTGGATGTAAACATTACGCCGTATCCTTTCTTATTTTGTGTAGTTTGCAATAAACACCTCAGATTCAAAGAGAAAATAGTGTTTTACAT
This sequence comes from Palythoa grandiflora, assembly GCA_026546935.2. Lineage (NCBI taxonomy): Eukaryota > Metazoa > Cnidaria > Anthozoa > Zoantharia > Sphenopidae > Palythoa > Palythoa grandiflora. Next base: position 11,260 of record JAOCPT020504633.1, read on the forward strand.
CATTTTTGAACCCTTTTTGCATCTCCAAGTTTAATTAATACAGTCGGTGTTGATTATATTGTCAGTTTTCTTTTGCTGTAATTTTGCTTTTTATTATAGTTAAACTGCACCTCGGCTTCTGGCAACCATGATGTTGTGCTATTCGGCCTCGCTACGCCACATTAAATCATTTCCACTTGAACTCGACAGATTTAATTTCTCAGCATTCCACGGCAATACAGGGGATGAAATTCACTAGAAATCGTATTGAAATCCGGTAAGAATGCGACTAAATTCACAATCCCAAACAAGGAAAATTATACTTACAATCCAGGATGCTCCACCCGGTCGAAACTAGCAAAATCTGAAAACTACACAAGAGATTTCAAGCTTATAATTCGCAACTTTAGCAAAATCAAACTATTTCACATCACAAAATTATGGTCTGTTAGCACGTGTGCAATACATGGGTATCCCTAAAATTACGGCTAACAGTGAGCCTAGGTTGGGGTAACGCAAAGGTAAATCGAACAAATTAATATCAAGTCGCAACACATGTTTTCTCAAAACAGTTGCGCAATTGAGGATTTGACATCCACAACTCACTAGCCTTTAGGGACTTGAGATTCCCATGATAGATGTCTTCTGTTGGAGACCTGGCCACACTTGCGAAGCAAGGAAAGAACCTCCTCCCCTCGATGTTTTAAGCAATTGTCTACTTTATGGAGCCATCTTTCCCAGCATTGTTCACGGTGGAAATCTCAGATATAAGTTGTTTTATCTAGAGATAAAATTAATAATTGGGCTTTATTGTTCAATATTTTTCTTGTTATTGCTTTGACTTCAGACAGACACCATAGCTGTTTTGAAGTGCAGGGAGAGGGGGTCACAGGGTTTTCAATAGGTTTTGATTAAAGAATGTGGCGACAGTTCAGAAATAGATGGTGAAGGTGCTGTTATTACTCGTGTGCATGGTCTGAGTAGTTTAGCCACCAAAGAAGGCAGCAATTTTTTTTTTAGAGTAG
>JAOCPT020504741.1:0-12259 GCA_026546935.2 Palythoa grandiflora
GGTTCATCTTTGTATCGTTTCATTTATTCTACGATCTACGATCTTTATTAACAGTTACAAAAGGGTTTACAAAAAAAAGTAATTGCTCTTCGCATTTAGTTAAATAACTATTTGCTTTTCTGTAGTACTTTTGTTCTCTAGATCTTCCTTGGCTTTTAATTAACCATTTGCAATCATCGGTGCCGGCGTCAAGTAAATAGTGATTCCTGCTTGTTATGCAATCCTTAACACGAGTGATGAGCTCTCGTCGCTTTCCACTGGCTTTGTTTTAATCCTCTGCACTTCAACCAGCGCTTAATGATCAGCAGTATAATACTCTCGACATCTGGTAACTTTGAACCAGGCACAGCGTTGTTTTGGGTTAAAATAACTACTTTCTTGTCGCCATTGACTCGGTACTGAGTATGCATTTTCGGTTCAAATGTCCGACTTTCGTATTCGTGACATTTGAGTGACGTAACGTCCGCGTGTCGCTACGCCGTTTAGATTGTTGTACTTAGTTTAAAGCGTTACGTAAACTTGCTCTTCAGTACGTCATCAACTCAACTACATGTTTTGTTCACGGTCATGTCATTTGGCGTACATATGAAATGGTCAGTGAGGAAAATAATCGTTTCCTTTTTCGTATCTACCGTATTTACTCGAATAAACGCCGCGGCATTTTTCATGAAATTTGGGTGCGGCGTTTATTCGAGGGCGCCGTTTATTTCAAATGCTGTTTATTTTTTTGAACAAATCGTAACTTTACCTACTAAGTAGTTCTTTGTCTGGCTGTACCGATCAAGCTTTACAGTTTTGCTTAGTGCGCTTGTAATCGCGTAAGAAATCAGAAAAATTCGATATTGCGGATTTTTGTCTGTGCCTTTCCAACTTTAACTAATAGTTTAAACAACTCCGCTCTGCGCTTGTAAAAAGTGAACGTCATAAGTTCAACATTTCAGTTTGTTGTTTGTTCCAGGGTGCAGCGTTTATTCGAGGGCGGCGTTTATTAATTTTTTGGCTCTCGGGTGCGGCGTTGTTTAATCGAGGGCGGCGTTTATTCGAACTGAGAAATACGGTAGTTATTATTTCTAGGTTGCCAGTGGCAATCCAGTCTTAAAATGGGTTTGTTTTGTTTTCTCCGGTGAGAAAATAGCATTCTTGCGCAAGATTACTACGTAAGGGTTAACAATGGCGTCTTCTGCTGTGTGATTGGCTCGAACTTTGCCGGACATCGCCATGACAACTAGCTTGGGGTGAGCGAGTAAACAATGTTGCTTGCTTCAGATATAAAATGTCGTGAGCCGAGAGTTTACGGTTTTGTAAAATATCACGGATATGCAGATGTGTGGGATGCAATTTTTACCATTTTTTTTCGCAGTTTCGTAACATACCGTATTTCCTCGAATAAACGCTGCACCTAAGAGTCAAAATGTTAAAGTACTGGCATTTGAAGCAAAGCGAACGTCAGCAAACCCGTAATTCCAGACAGAATGACGATCCATGACATTAGTGCTTGTCTGTCCATTTCAAATTGTCGAAATGTTCACAAGAAATAAAAAAATAAATTACAGATAACGTGATAAAACTGCTGTTATTGTTGCAAATGTTGCAAAATGTTTTCGCTCGCCAAAACAGTCCTAGATTTCAGGCCTCTACCGTGGAAGTGCGCCAAAACTAGCCCGGTACTGGTGTTTATACGAGACCGGACAGATTCGGAACCGTGCCGGTCCACAACCGGTCCTGCTTTTACGCGGTCCCAAACTAGCATACTTTGCCGGTCCAGAACCAGCCCAGTTTCGTCGATCCCGTGTGAACGAAACGCGGTTCTGTGCCATAATTGGACCGGCCCCAAATCGGACCGGTCTCGTGTAAACGGGATCTCCATCACTACCGGGGCAGTGCCTGACGAGATGAAAATTGCACGTGGTCTTCCTCTCTATAAATCTGGAGCTCACAATGTATTTACTAATTACAGACCAATTTCAATTCTTCCTGCATTTTCCAAGATACTAGAAAAAATTATGTATAATCGGTTACTAGAATTCCTTGATAGGCACCAGATTCTATCAGACAATCAATACGGTTTTCGGAAAAAACATTCAACGTCTTATGCATTGACCAAACTTTACGATAAATTATCTTGTTCAATCTTGTGCTATAGATAATACTAATAGAGAAATAACTGTAGGTGTTTTTATAGACTTGTCTAAAGCATTTGACACTGTAGCTCACGATATTTTGTTGGAAAAACTGGAACACTACGGAATCAGATGTTTAGCACATAACTGGTTTCGTGGCAACAATATGTTGAGTTTCATAGCACGTTCTCTTCTCGCCAACAAATTAGGTGTCGGGTTCCCCAGGGCTCAATCTTAGGCCCGCTTTTGTTTTTAATTTACGTTAATGATTTATGTAATGTGTCAACTGCTTTGGAGTTCATACTTTTTGCCGACGACACAAACATATTTTTTTCTCACAAAGATAGAAATACTTTATCTACAATTTTTAACCTAGAAATGTCCAAAATATCAGATTGGTGTCGAGCCAACAAGCTTGCTATTAACTTAAAGAAATCTAATTTTATGATTTTTCAACCTCGACAAAAAAGGCAATTGATGGCTCTCCTATTGAGCGTGTAAAAGAGACAGTTTTATTGGGTGTAGTTATCGATGAAAATTAAACGTGGAAACCTCACATTTTGAACGTATCAAGAAAAATTTCAAAGTCCATTGGGATTCTATATAAGTCAACTGAGTTTTTGCCTTTCTACAGCCAAACTTCGTATTTATATTATAGTTTAATTTATCCATACTTGATCTATTGTGTTTCTGTGTGGGGATCGACTTATAATTCTAACATAAAAAATAGTTACTGTTGCAAAAGTTTCTTTCGATTCCCATACAGATCCTATTTTCCAAGAGCTTGAAGTTTTAAAATTCAATGGCATTGTTTCGTTCCATCAGTTATAGGCAAGTTCATGTTTTTCTTTTCTAAAGGCCTATTCCTAATTCTTGCAATGAAATGTTTACCCCGACAAATCAGATTCATTCTTATAATACTAGAAATTCTTCAAAGTTTTACATTCCATTTTTTTTGGATAAATATACGAAAATTCTCAATCCGCCATCAAGGTCCTAAATTTTATATTTCTCTTGATAGTGAAATAAAATCATCTGGGTCTACCGCTCACTTTTGTAAAAATTTCAAAAGATTTCTTCTCTCTCGTTAAAGAACTTAATTTTTCTCACAGGTATCTCCGTTTTCTTTCCTTTTTTTGTGATAAGTGTGTGTGACTGTTTACATTCTTTTTAAGTAAAATTCATATTACATCCCAGAGCTATTAAATAAATACATTTTCTTTGTCTAATTTGAGGATGCCCATAGTTTCATAAGCTTCTACACTTTCCATATGGGCTTCCTCGCCATTTTTTTCACTTTTATTTACTTTATTAATAAACTATTGATGTAAATAATGGATATAAATAATCATAATGGCAAATAAATAAACCTTGAAACCATATGGATATATTGAGCCTAGTCTGAGTTAGCAAGACATAACCCGGTGTTCCATCCACAGAACCGAGTTTTAAAAATTAATTGTTCCCCACGTGAGTTCCTGTAGCTCAGTGGTTCGAGTGTCTGACCGGTAATCAGAAAGTCATGGGTTTGATTCTCATTAGGGACTCAAGATATTTTTCTTCTGAGAAAAACAAGTCTTTGACAATATAAGAATAATTCTTTCACAGTACTTATCCAAGCTGAAAAACTTACTTATAATGTCTCATTTATTTTCATTTATTACAGTTTATTTAGTGAAGCGAGACTGTGGCAAATGCTATGTAGGTCAAACAGGGCGAACGATCGAATGCCGAATTAAAGAACACGAACGGCACACAAGAAATGGACATTACAATCTCTCTGCTATTGCGGAACATGCTTTTAATAATCCAGATCACCGAATCCGTTTTAATGAAGCGAAAGTTTTAGCTAAGACAGAAAAATATATCCCAACAATTTTATAAGAAGCGTTTGAGATACAAAAACATAAGAACAATTTTAATAGAGATGACTCTTTTAAATTAAGCCCCACATGGGTCAAGTTATTTAAAGACACAAAGAATTTTTACGCCTGAATTATACCTTTGTTCTTACAACTAATTTTATTCATTCTTATGCATACAACTGTACTTATATCTATGTTTATTCTAATTCCTTTTTATTCTGATAAAGGCCACAACAAGTCCGGCCGAAACGTAAACTTTTACAAAAATGTTTATAAGTGTAAACCGTAAAGTTATTAAAAAAAATTTTAATTTTTCCAAACTTATATTCACAATAGTTATTTTTAGCTACAATAGTTTTTCCGAAAACAGATATTGATTGAACCTACTCATTCAAATTAATGTTAAAAATGTTGCTAAATGTTGAAATGTGGTAGAAATTTTAAAACGTTTTCGACCGTGCGGTCATCTTCAGTAAATGCTAGAATTAGTGTACGTTTAAGTATGGCTTCTATAATTGTTCCCGTGGGGAAGAGATTTTCGCCCCTGGCCATTACAAAGCAATTAAGTTCACGCAAGGAGCCCCGTTCTCACGTTTCGAGAAAGAAAAGAAATAAAACAAACCGGCGAAACCGTTATAATCTTAAAAACTTGATAAGAAAAATAGTTAGAGTGCCGAATAACTCGAAATGTCTATCAAATATCAGTCAAAAATAATTAAGGTTTTAAAATAAAACCAAACCATGCCATCTAAAGAGCTTTGCCCGGCTGCAACGCAGGCTAACCGAATCCAGTTCTTCACCTCTCATCAATTTCTGTGTGTGCGCATAATTTTTTCATTTAATTGTTGCAGCAGTTCTTGTTTAAAGAAAATTTTTTTGCTGCAACTGTGCAATTTCTTTGTTGTACTTGCTTCATTTGTTTGCCGCAGCAGTTTTTTTTATTAAATTCTTTGCTGCAACTGTGTTATTTTTTAATTGTTACAATAGCTTCATTGTTTGCTTGTTTGCTGCAGCAGGTTTATTAGTTTTCTGTAGCAGCCGATTAGTTTCTTTGCTGCAAGTTTCTCACGTCCTTGTTTGATGCATCAGTTTTGTTTTCTGCAGCTGTAATTATTTGTTTGCCGCAACTGTTTTAGTTGTATGCTACGGCAAGTATTTCCTTGCCGCATCAGCCTTACATGAATGATATCCTCGACCATGGTGACAGCTAGCGGTTCAGGTTCACTGTGGCGCGGTGGTTTCGCTAATGGCGCTCAAACCGCCTCAAGAAAACTTAAGCTTCGTTTGGCTCGCTTACTTTACCAGATGTTGGATTAAATTTCTAAATAAAGTGAAAGCAGAAATAGCCATCTCGGCTTTTTTAGGGTCAAAAAAGAACTTCCAAATTAAAGAGAAAGATTTCAACATGACTTATTTTTGAAATCTTAAAATTATGTAATCCCCTGTGAAATCTTAGTCGGTACACTTTTTGCATCTGAACCCTTTTAGCTGTCAAATCTTACCTAATATAGGCATTATGTGGTTTTTCATGCATGCGGTTTGAAGTTTAGAAACAATGGTCAGTTCACTGGAACCGTACCGCTCAAATTAAGGTCTGACCACACGCGGTCCACCGGCAGTGTTTATAGAATACGTGACAACCTGTGTAGGTCTGCCTACTTATATATTCGTTTCTCCCTTAATATTCGTTGTTGGTCGTTAAAAATTTATAAGAATGTGGATAAAGAGATTAATTTTAATACGCATTCTTTTCAAGAGAAAGAGCTATTAAGAAATAATTGAATAAAGCAACGGATTTCAGAATCTGCCGCAAAGTGTTTGTTACGTAACATTTTCGAGGGTAGATTGAGAAGTAATACTCTAGAATATTCTATTTATTACCGAATAAGTCTCAACAATAAATATTAATTTCATGTTCATGATATTTCATTTAATATGGCTTTTTCAAAGCCGTGACCATGCTTTTTGCGCACAGAAACTGGAAAACCAAAGAATTTGACCCAGTCCACAGTACATGTCACAAGTACGTAACTTTTGATAAATACAAAGTACAAATCTATCAATATAAGTGGAAAGAGATACTAAAAATTACAAAGTTTACTATTTTTGATGGTGATAGGCCAAAAACTCACAAATATACAGCTCCGTAAAATAACGAAATTTTACAGATATTTTCATTTTGGGGGGCATGAACTTTCCCCCCGACATACATTTCTCGGTAAAAAAAACCTAGCGATTTTGCATAGCTATATCTTTACCATGTTATCACATATTAATCCCAAACTCGGCAGATATACTAATTATAAAGCATTCGTTCAACCAGTAGCGATAAAATTTTGCTTATTGTATAGGGTGTTGCCGCCAATTAACGAGTGGAACGGTAATCTTAGGAAGAAGCGCAGTTTTAGGCCTGTTTTTAAGACCAACAGATTTCCTAAGAGTTTTATTAGTCATAATACCCTTAAGGCCTAATTTATTCCTGTTTTGTTTTGGATTTTTTTTTCTTTTTGATTTTAGATTTTTCCCTTTGATATATATATATATATGTATATATAGTTGTACTCATGTACTTGATTTAACATTTCATTCAACTTATATTGTAAATGTTAGCTTAATTCAACCTGTGGGTTGCAATGCTTTTATTATAAACTATCTATCGTATTGGTATTGAAAAAAAAACGATGAAAAGGTCTCTCTTTCGCCACCTCGTAGTAAAACGAGCCATTAGTGCGGAACGCCAGTCGCTTGCACCGCTCCAGGGCATGAGTTTTAAACTCAGTCTAAGAGTACGCTAGATACGCGTCTAACGAGTTAAACCTTTTAGAAATACTTTGCAAATGAATGTTCACGTTTAGAAATTTCACTTTAAAAAATGTATAGCACGCAGAGCGTTGTTTTGTCTCAAGAAGTCGGACTCCACAGTATGCAAATCTCAGAAATCTCCTATCAAGCAACCTAAAGTCCTACACTACATCTGGATTTACTTATTTTCTTTCTTTCTTTTTATACCGACCGACCCTAGTTTTTCTGTCGGAGTCGCCCTGCGGTAACCAGAAAATCAGGTGGGGATGATGTTTTGATACAAAACTGCCAACAAACTATCCAACAATGGTGGTGAAAGACCGATAAAACCTTTCGCGGTATTAAAATGTCACGCAAACGTAACTTTTTATAAATTCAAAGTAACGTAAATCAATCGATGTCATTAGAAAGAGCGCCTAAAACTTACGAAGTTTACTATTTCTGATTGTGATAAACCAGAAAGTCGCGAATATACAGCTCCGTAAAACTTTGAAATTTTACAGACATTTGTGTTTTACATTTCTCTGTAAAAAAAAAAACAATTTCACTTCACCATATTATCACATATCAATCCCAAAATCGGCAGATATACTAATTCTAAAGCATTTTTTCAACCAGTAGCGATAAATTTTTGCTTATTGGTGAAGATAAAATATTGAAAAAAACCGTGAAAGGGTCTTTTAGAACTCAGAAAACACAAAGAACTCGAAAACAAAAGCTTACCACATTCTGTTAAACTTAAAGAGAGTGGGCTATGACTGATATTTTTTGTGGAAAAACTAAAATAGGTGCTAGTTTAAGTAATGAACCTGCTGAATTACCTTAGTTTGCAGCAAAGTCTTGCGCTTGAGTGAAGGTCGCGAAAGAAGTATACCGTTATGTAATAAAATCAGTCTGTGCACGTGCTGTTACAAAATGGGACTGAGCGTCCCTAACAGTTGGCGGCTTTTTATAGTGTCGACAACTCAGCGGGGCACGCGTTGCCGCCATTTGGTCGAGCGGCATTGGGAACGAGCCGAGCGAGAGAGAAACCGCCCGCGTTTTTCCCCAGCGGAGGTCAGCACCTGTCGGTATACAATAAGTTTTTCAAATACCAAAATTAAGCTTACGTTGTATTCATTAAGAGTTGTTTTTTAAATATTTGTCACGACCATTTCAATTCATGCTTCAACTATAAAGTGCTTTGAATTAGTTTTTTTAGTCAGTCATCAACCAAACTAAACCGCATAGAAAACATTTATTAATCACTTTCAGGTAGACACAAGGTTACTTATAGCGCAGCAAACTACATTCAGCATAATTGCTCAGCAACGTGGAGGTTACATAATTAATGATATGTGTGTATAATATATTTGTGGGTTTCATAAGTGGTCAGGTATACAAAAGAATCTCATTAAAATCTAGTTTATCCGGTTTGAATCTCATTGTTTGACCTCGGTCTGCCTTGGTGTTATATCCTCGTGCCGAAATCGTGGGATTTAAAGACACCAAGCTTAATTTTAAACATTAAATGTTTATTGACTATTATTTCCTTTTGTTCTTTAGCAAAAAGTACGAACTAAATAGTCTTTTTCGTTTTCACGTTCAAATGAAAATCACTCTACTCTTTTTCCGTCTCAGTGGTCGTGTCGCGTGAGGTCAACAAACTGGTTAGGCAAGCCGCCTTTTTGGACGCGGACGTCACGTGTGCGGTTTTGAACCTGGGCGAGCCGTCCCTGCTAAATCTGGAAAATCATTCTTATCTTTCAACACAGAAAATAATAGAAGCATTTTTTAAAAAATAGTTATGCAACATCATTTTTTTTATAAGAACCAGTAAATTTTGCCGAGGCTTATTGCTCTTAAATTTTTGGCGAATTCTGCCTCAATTTGTTCTTAGTTTGTTCGTATTTCTGTGAGCTGTTTTTATTGAAGAAAATACAAAATAATACAATGTATTGGAAAATTAAACGCGTTGCGCCACAGATGTATTGTACGGCTGAATTCAGAGGCAAACTACCTTCATTGTTTGTGGAGCAATCTTTATAGTGAATCTTTTTATGATTTATGCTGTATCGCTAAGTTTTAGTAGTTTTCTACCACAAAAACTTTCCTAGTTATCGGCCTCAGCCTGAGCTTGTTCTTAAATTTTGGCAAATTTATATAATTGGATGCAATAAAACTTGAAAGATAGATTATTCGCGTCCGAGCTATTCGTCTACGGCTCGCACGTTTAAACGCCCATCAAGTATTTTATCAATCGTACAATCGCTCTTTAGGTTTTAATTCAAGCTTCCATTGAATAGCAAGAGAAAGATATTTCGTAAATACAGTTGCAGAGATGACAAAATTAAACTTCAAGTTTGAGAAGCCCTTTTGAGGCAGTTTAAATATTAACTCACAAATTGTTATATGGTAGGATCGCTGAGCTGGCAAGGTGAAGCGAATTCTGCGTTCTGATTAGCTACACGAGCGGGCATGATAGGTTCATTTTGCTCGCTTGGGATTGCCCGTTTTGTTCCCGCAAGAAAAAAATTGCATGGAGCGGAATTACACATTGAGTTTTGGGCAACGGTGTCGCAAAAAGGGGAAGATGTCAGTCAACTAGCAAAGACAACATAGACGCATCGAGTTTCGTAAATTTATTTGTCAACAAAAACCGAAAAATTAAAACGCCATTTTATATGAAGACATGGAAGCGTTTTTGTCTTACGGAAAATAGTAGTAAAGTGAAATTCTTTGGCGATACAATAAATCCTTTATTGAACAAGCTTGTTCGGTCAAGATGGTTGGATATTGGTCTCGTTCTGTTTTTGCATTTTCATGGACCTCGGACTTCGTTACGTTCCATAACCTATGGAATGCAAAAAATGAACGAGGCCAATATCCAGTCACTTGACCTCACGCTTGTTCAATAACGCATATTTATTTAGTTTGTTGTAGCTCAGTATGGCTTATTTTAGCTCATTTTGGGTCATAATCTAGCTTATCCCTTGTTTTAATAACTACGTTTTCCTTGATTCGAGAACAATTATACACATTTTTTATAAGTACGCTGAGCGAGAATGAAATAAAAAATCCCGAGTATCGCCGTAAAGCCGAGCGAGTGTAACTCTCTGTCGACTCCATACCAAAAACAAGCAAAAAAAATCTTATTCAATATAAAAACTAACGATAAAAAACGACGTTTCGTCATCATCACGACGACATCGTCAGGTAAACTAGCGGAAAATGTTAGAGCAACTAGACTTCAAAGCGTTTTTGCCTTAGCTATTTTATCTCTACAATTCAGGACTCCATTGTATTTAGCTTGCGTATTTGCATATATTCTAGTTGCTCTAATATTTTCCGCTAGTTTATCTGACGATGTTATCGTGATGATGACGAAACGTCGTTTTTTATCGCTAGTTTTTATATTGAATAATAAATTATGATTATTTTATCAGTAATTTTTCCATTGGGTGGCTGTTCGTCAGCTAAATTCGATATAGAACTATATATAAAATTATAATACATGAAAAAATTGAAAATTGAAAATATGCTAGAACCTAATAAATTATTATCATACTATATTTTGTATTTTTAAAGTGTACTAGCTTTACATTAAAATTTCGTTTCTTCTATAACCCTAACCCTAACCCTGTTTTCTACATTAATTTTTTATGAATATTTGTTTTATTCGTGTTCACAGTATATTTAAACTGCGTGGAAGTTTCTTTACCGTATCTTGCGCCGCACAGGCGAGAACTAATTCTTGAAAGCAGCGATAATCAGCAGGTTGGATGCCGCCATCTTGGCAGCTCTTCTGAATCCTGTGACGTCATGGTGTGACGGGTGTCGTCAACACTGACGTATTACAGACAGTTAAAGTGCTGCTGGAAGAGGAACTCACGCTTGCAATTTTAAATCCTATCCGGAAAACCCTGTACGAACAAGCTGAATATTTACGAAAATCGCGGCCGGTGTTGTGAATGTTCACTGATCAGTGTGTTTTTTGTACTGAAGTATTAAGCTTCTGCGTGTTGGGTTTCCTGGATGGGCGAGTTTCTGTTGACATGTTTTGCCTCATTAGCATACTCAGTCTTCTTTCTCATTCAGCTACAAAAACAAAGCTTCTGAATAATGAAATGGTTCTGCAAAACAAACTTTCTCTGAAAATATGAGATTGATATGCTGAGTATTCTTTCCGTGATGTGGTTTTAAAAATTGGAAATTTTAGAAAGAATGTTTGGGCTCATTATTGTTCTTGCCTCCAGCTGTTTTGAGGTTTTTTGAGCAGCGATTTCTTCTTTGAACCTACACATACAAGCCGAAAGTTACTTATTTCATGTGATAAGAATTCTCAAGTTTTAAAGCTGTTGTTTGTCTTTGTTCTTTCTCTGACTTAAGTTGTGTGCTAATTAAGCTGAATGTAAACAATGACGTCAGCAGAAACTCGCCAATGGGATTTGAAATTGCAAACGCGAGTTCCTCTTTCAGTAGCACTTCAAGTGTCAGTATCATGTCAGTGTTGAAAACAATCGTCACGTAATGACGTCACGAGAATTCAGAACAGCTTCCACGATGACGACATCCAACCTGTTATTTATCAGCGCTTTTAAAAATTATTTCTAGAATGTGATGCGAGATATGACATAGAAACTTTTCACACAAGTTAAGTGTACTGTGAATATTAATACTAAAATAGATGGCAAAAACGTATAGAATTCTGCTTTAAAATTTATCAGACTATCTACAAAAGGCGCGTAAGTACTAAGTACTTTAAAATATGTACGACTACTATATGTACCACTTTTAAAAAAGCGAGGTATATAACATAACGAGAAGTAATGGGGCCACAGTTGTATACTGTATTTCTATGACTTATTGAAGCGTCGAATTCTCTGGAAAGTACCAAACCCCTACCGCCCCTCTTGGTTAAAGTTCTTGTTCAGTTTAAACTTTTTTCGAGACTTTTTGTCACATATCTAAAGAAGATTGAAAGCGGAATAATAATTTCAAGCACGAACTATAAAATTAAGGTTCGCCAATGTTCAAAAATCGAAACATGATCAAGGTACAGTTGGATAGATGTTAAATTTCATTTATTAATCAGAAACTTCTTTACTATGCATTGGATGCCCCTAAACCTATTAGTCCAGGAGCATATGTACTCCCGTGGGAAAATTGTGAAGAAAGCAAGCAACTAGGCTAGATGTGTTCAGGTGACCTAAAAGAACAAGAAAAGTGATGTTGCCACTTATACAAACCGCACGGAGGAGTTTCAAGGGGTGTTTTAAAAAATGACGTCAAAATCCCAGCATGGGAACGAGGCTGGGGGTAAAAACGTCTCATATCGTTGAAAAACACAATGTTAACCTCGCCATATCAGAATTTGTCACGAATGTGGTTATGTACGACCTAATCTAGAACTCTCTGGTCACGTGACCACTTTGACATGAAAACGAGGCTCAAAATAGGCGATTTGAATGTTATAATGAGTTAAAATCGAGA
>JAOCPT020504799.1:0-12259 GCA_026546935.2 Palythoa grandiflora
CATGTGTGACCGCGAGGTGTGGCGAGATGTTGTGCGGGGAATCTCGGCCGAGGCCGAAGGATGATGATGATGATGATAACCCTCCACCATATAACCCTGAGTTTTGTTGATTTAGAAAATAGTATTCTATTACGTAAGCGTAATAGAATATGAGTAGTAATGTTTGGATGAGATTTAAAGATAGTTACCCCAATGCCGACCTGTCTAAATTCCAATAGGAAAATGACTGGTTTACTAAAAAAACCAAACGTACTATACCAGTCCAAGGATGGATTAGTAGAGACTGAAGTTTTCGAAGGAGATAACTTTAGGTCTACCATATACTTTTCCGAAGAAACGAAGAGAGCGTTAAGGCTTCCTATAGATTTCCCTCTGGAGTTAACCTTAAATGTCAAGCCTAAATTATCTGTTCCGGCTGTACCTTTCAGTGAAACACCACACCCACTAAGTGATAATTTGAAGAGGTTGAAAATCTATGCTACACCTACCAATAATTTTACATTACCAGTAAGAGATATATTCAAAGATACACAAATTACTCATCGTAGTGGTAAAGAGGCACATCGATTACTGGCCGCAACAGCTTAATTTTGCCCTTTGGTGCGCGACGACTGGTTGCGGTGTAAGCTCTCGATTATTGTTTCAAGACAAGATGAAAGATGGGATATATGATGTTACTGATAGTGAATTAGATCTACCCAATCAAGTCAGATCATTTTTGTGGTTTCGTGTTTATTTTACAATGAGAAGGATCTTATTCCAAATGGGTGGATTAGGAAATGCTTTAGCACTTCCAGGTGATACATCCTTTAATCAAATAGACAATAAATATGACGTCGTTAGCTATGAGCGAATTTGTAATGAATTTGGAATCCACCCAAACACAAACTTCCGTTTTGAGGGTGGTAGAAATCACGGCTTAGGATCTCTCTATGTTTGGTACCTTTTCAATCATACAGGTACTATTAAAACTGATTATGATTATCCTGATACTCGTCACAATGTAGGATATACTTTTAAATTCCCTGATGAAGGTGGAGTAACTGACACAACTAAAGTAAAATATCTTTTTCTGATTCTGCAAATCAGTATGAATATTTTGTTATACCGACTTCGTATGGACTTACTAAGGCTGGACAAGCTAGAAATAATCAATCTATCGAATCTTTCGTATACTGCATTTTAGGTTCGCAGGTGAATGTTAGATGTAGTATTATAGGTGATGCCGGAAGCGCACAAGAAGTTAGACGTGAGTTTTTAGTACTTATGGAGGACGCAATCAGGCAACGGGACATAAGTAAATCTGTACAGAGGTTTCAACTAGCTGTACAGGAAGCAAAAGTTAAGCTAGATTTAGCTATATCACCAGGAACATGGCTGATGCCTTCAAGAATGGTAATAAATACAGAATCTACTACCGGTTATAATAACAAACTGAAACGCGTCAGTACGTCTATGAAATTAGGTGTCAATTCTGATGTTAATTCTGTTACTAGACCTATTGGAATAAAACATAATCTTGGTACAAGTAAAGTTCATTTACCACACACCCAACCCCATACCGAAACACATGCCGAAACGCATGTTGAAACACATGTCGAAAATCATGCGGTTAAACGTGAATCGCTAACATCACGAGATACAGGTACTTCAAAACATCAATTTAATCTCATCGTTTTAATGTTAGCTGCAAGCGCTACAGCTTGGATCCTATTTCGTTAAATCAGTCAAAAAATAGATTTGTAATGTGTTTGCACTACACAACTCTTGAATCGTTCTCTTCTCAAACCTGCTGTGTGTAACAAGCTCTGCAGTGGTGCTTTTGTTTTCCATGCTCACAAATCTGTGATCCTCCACATTCTTTGCATTGATATCTTCTCTTATTGTGTTCACATATTCCTTTCCCACCACATTCTTTGCAATAATATCTCATTCTATTGTGCTCACATATTGATACTCCTCCACATTCTTTACAATTGGATTTTCGTTTATTATGTGTGCATATTTGAGACCCACCACAATCTTTACAATGATATTTTATTTTGTCGTGCATGCATTTATAATCTCTTATAGTTTTTAGTGGTTTTTTTTATATATTCTATACCTAAAACTTCAATTAAATCAGCTTTATGCATTTTATAATAACCTTTGATGCCCCGTGATTTAGCTAATATTTTCAACTCTTTCACCGTTTGTTTATCCATGTTATAGTATAAGACCTAATTGTCTTTAACCCGGTTTTTTTTTCAGTTTTTTTTATTATGAATATTTAATGAGTGAGCTAGAATCGGTACTTAATAGCTACTAATGGATATAAGGCTATCAGTCATTTAATCGATTGAAATCGTCATTTAAATAAAGATTTGATGAATAAAATATAAACATTAAAATCATATGATAATCGAGTCGATACTTAAACTATATTATATCGATGAACATTTAAATGAATAGAGAATTAAGACAAACTTGATCTAGATAGAGTCAAAGTCCGGCCAAAAAGTAAAAGAATTAATTTCATGGGACGAGCGAAAGTGACTCGACTGTAGTTCCTAGGCTTTATCTCTGGATGGGGCTGGTGCGTATCAAAAGTGTTATACAGGTGTGCCGCCAAACGAGCTCCCGATTTTAGCATTTTGCTGAGAGAACGGAGTATCTAATTTGCAAAAACGTTTCAACAACGGGGTACGTAATTCAGCATCACATAAAGGTCGTTAAGATTAAATTCAAAGATTATACAATCTCCACTTACTTCCACGTCCGTTACTTTTCGATAAAAAGTCTTAGCACTTACTTTGGACACCCGATGCATTTTTCTGTAACAGAGTGTAAACTTGAGAGTGATCTAGAACTAAGGGGGTCCACATTGACAGCCGAATTATGGAACTTTTTCCTATTTTCAAGTAACGTTAGCTTCATACCTTCTGACTATTAATGAATATTCTGTCCATATAAAAATGTCATCTTTACTTTTTCCTCTCGATTGACGATGTTTTTTAACTGATTTAAAAACCGCCACAAAGGCGAAAATGCATCAATATATAAGTAATGTCAGACTGCATGGTATGAACTTTGGATAAATATTGAATTCAACTCCAAAGTAAGGGAAAGTTTATTAGTATGGTGTGCTGAAGTAGTTATATTTTTGGTCTTGTTTCAATATTGTCAAACTACATCAGAGTTTCTCCCTCGCTGAGAAAGAAATAATGAAAGTCTGGAAAAAAATCTGCCTACCATCTGAAAGGGATTAGGTAACTGACTATAATGCATAGACTTTAGATCTTTGAAAGTCTTGCAACGGTTTATAATTTTTTGGATCGCGGAGAGCCAATTTAAGAGTCCCGATTCATGGTCGATATTTTCTTGAAAAATAGATATTACCATTTCATTACTTACTCACAGTGTGCTTATAATGACCAAATTAAAAGAAGAGCGAAATCTGAATTTTGACCCAAAATGATCCTAAGGAAATTACAGAGACAACCTCCAGCTTTTGCCGAATCTTTATTTGCTTTTTCATGGAAAAATCTATGTATTGCTTTTTGAAAAGGAACACAAGGGAAGACGAAAAACAAAATTGCCATTACTTATGAAATAGCTCGTTCGCTATTCAATTTGTTTGTAAAATGTCCCAACTCTGAACGTTTTAATTAATAAGCTTTATTTTAGCTGAGGTTTAAAGCGAGCTCGATTAATATTTGCTTATAAATTTTGGGAGAGAAATAAAAAATCGCTAATTTTTATAACAATATTCGAATACGTTCTGAATGTACAAACAATTATGGTCCATTGAGTTTGACGAGATCAGTAGTGATCCACACACAGTGCAGTAAAGTGCGTCGTAGCTGTGTAATTTTTTGTATGTGAGACCCAAACCCTGCGTTAGCGGTGCGAGGAAATGAAGTGTTTGTTTAAAAGCACAATATGGTTAGTTGCTAACAGAATTGCTGAGGGAAATGGCACAATTATTATGGTAATTTACACGTAGTGGAATAAAATGGGTAGTAGTTGTGTTATTCTTCATATGTGAGACCGAAAACCTGTTGGCAGCAAGAAGAAATAAGAGATTACCTTTAAAAGCAACAATTTATTCAACAGGACACAGCTGAGGAGAAGTGCCGCTATTAGTGCTTTATTCACAAGCGAACAACATAAACAGCGTAACACTTCCCAATGAAACTTTTAGGTTTAAATACTTAAAATGTTTCAGATTCATTTTGTTTTTAATCTTTTTTTTTTTTTTTTTCGATGTTATTGAGTTAGTTTTTGTTTATAAAAGAGCAACACTGCACTTTTTATGAAAAATATGACTTGGTTTTCGAGATGCGGCACAAAAGCTTATAGGATCACCGCTTTTAAAAACATAAAAGAAAACATCATGATAATTATCAACCCGAGGACCAAAAACATGTTGTTGAAGAATACAAGTTTTGGATCAACAAGCGAGTCTGGTACATTAACAATATTTTTTTATACTTTATATTTTTAATACTTTATTTCAAGTCATAATCGTGTTATGAAAAAGATTTACAAGCGCAGTCATTTATAAACGAAAAGTTACAACTGTCAGATTACAATAGTTTTATAAAAGAAAACTAACATCAATAAAAGATGAAACTGATGAACCCAAAGTGAAGCTCGGAGACTGGCATCGTCGCCCGAAACCGAATAGTTCTTAATTGAGTAGTAAACACTTTTATACTTTAGTGAAACCTTTAAATAGATTTTCAAAACACAGTTATGGTAAAATTAATGAAAGTATACAAAGGTACCGAACAATTCCATTTTTAAAAAGAAAGTTCTTCATACGGTACAATAAAAATAAAATCTATAAAGTAAAAATTTTTTAGTTATAATAAAAGCTTAAAATGATCACAAAACGTTTTCAATCTACTTGATCATCTACACTGAAGATGACCAAGTAGATCGAAAACGTTTTTTGATATTAAGCTTTTATTATAACTAAAAAAATTTACCTTAAAGATTTTATTTTTAATTCAATGTTTATTTTTATGCAATCTCAGGCGATCTAAACAATGTGACTTGACAATCAAAGATGAAGCGTTGTCGTTGCATGGAGGCTTAAAAGTAAACGAGGAAAAAACAGAAATTCTTTTATTGGGAAACAATGTATCGAGTTGAGGGGCAGAAACAAAAAACAGGGTGAAACTTTTAGACATTTATTTCAAACATGATTGTATATTATCTATTAAATTTTGACGCTATTGTAAAGTCAATAAAAAAATATTCAATGCATGGAAATGGAGAAAACTATCATTGTTTGGAAAATTTCAGATTGAAAAATCTTTTGCAATACCAAAAATTTTGTATGTGGAGTAGGACAGGGCTGCCCTCTCTGTCCGTATATCTTTATTTTTTGTGCAGAAATTTAGCAAATGCTATAAGAAATGACAAAAACATTAAAGGAATAAAAACAAATGAAACAGAATTAAGATTAGTCAGTACGCAGAGGACACCACCTTAATATTTGACGGCTCAGAATTTTTCCTTCAAGCAAGCTTAAATAAACTCGACAATTTCAGCTTAGAATAAATGCAACCAAAACAGAAGCGGAAAAAAGTTAGCGGAAAATTGCTCTTTTCGAAAACTAACCTTATTTGGAAAAAAACAGCAGTATTTCAGCACTCCTGGCATCACAGCTTGTTTACAGCTTGACACCGCTTTTAACTTGTGAAAAAAACTTTGAAGAAATAAATAATGTGCTTTTTAATTTCTTTAGCTTTGGGACAACAAAGGAGATAAAACAAAAGGCATAGTTATGATAAGCGACTACCACGATGTAGGAGCCAAAATGCTAGATATTTTTCTTTCAATAAAGCTTTTAAAACAACCTGGATTACAAAATATTTAGAAAAAAAACAATGATAGTAAATAGAAAAATCTTTCTGACTTCTTTTTAAATGACATTGGTGGCCAAGTCGCTTTCACCTACAACTTAAATATACCTGATCTGCAAAATATCGAGATAAAAGTCAAAATTCACTAAAGAAATTCTGGCAATATGGTCTAAAATACACTTTAAGAACACTCTTATCTCATCCGAAAATTAATTAGATCAATACTTCTGGAATAACTCGCTGATTCGAATAGAAAACAAACCAGTATTCCATAAAGAATGGCTTAAAATTAAAAGGTATAGCCAAAATAGAAAATCCGATCAACAAACGTAGAACTACGATAGATTCTTAACCTATATGACGAATTAAGAACAAAATTGAACGTTGAAACAAAGTTCTTGCAATACACTGATATATCATCTCATTTATCGCGTCTGATACGGACAATAAATACAGAAAAAGATGACCAGAAACTTCAAAAGCAATTAATACTTTAACCGGCTTAGCTTCGGCCAAGCTTTTCTATAAATCCTTCATACGGAAATCCAAAACAAAACCCACAAACAGCCAAAATAAATGATAAGAAGAGTGCAGAAAAAACCTACCAAATCAACCTACCGACAAAATCTACTCTACCTAGTTTAAATACTCAAAATGCACAAAACTGAGGAATTTTCAGTTTGAACTGTTACATAGAATTATTCCCACAAACGAATTTCTTCACGAAATTGGCACTAAAGAATCGAAATTGTATACTTTCAGCCAAAAAGAAACGAAAACGCTTTTACATCTATTTTGGACCTGTGAAAAAGTGAAAAGTTCCTGGGAATCACTGGAAATTTGGTTGCAAGTATCTTAAAGAAGAAAATAACTGTTTTGCCATTTATCATAGTTCAGCAGCATATATAGTTTATGTCTGTTCAGATATCAATCGACAAGTTGGACGCCATAGGGCTTATTTCAAATCCAGAGAACAAATTACATAGTTTTTGTAAACTCCTCGCAAGGTACTTTTTATTTAGATGCAAATGCAAAGATAAAAGACCAAACATAACATTGTTTTTCAACTAAAATCTTTCGCCTTTATAGAGAAGGAAATACTCCGTGACAAGGATTTTGAACATAAATGGAAACCTTTACTTCCTCGTCCCTCTTGGTAATCGTGACTGGACGAAAACAGAACATAACACATAACTTTAAAGCATTAAAAAAAAAAAACAAGCCAACCATCGTTTATTGGAAAAAATGTTTGCTAAAACGTTTTTAATTTTTAAACTAAATTGGGGAGAAATCCCCAGAGGGGGCGAGAAAGGGGAGTGAAAGCCCTAGTGAATCCGCCCCGGGACCAGGAAGACATTTTTTTGGGGGGGAAGGGGAGGAGTGGGGGGTAATATTTGTGAAACATCGGCAAAAATTAAAACTAAAACTTATTAATTTCAGACATGCTCGTTTTTACAACAACAAAAGACGTGTAATAAAAGAGCTACTTTGTTAAAAGCCGGAAAAACAAAACAGAAACAAATAGAATCTGGTAATTCTTTTTTTTTTTATTAAAATCCTGATTTACTACGTATACTATTTTGAAATGTGAATAGTACTGCTTAAAAAATGTTGTTGCGCTTGTACTTTCCACAAAGTATATCAATATATCAGTCGACCAAGCATTACAACTTATTCATTGAACATGGAAGTATTTAATGACTAGAAACTTGAAGGAATTAAAACAAGAAAGTCCATGTATCTCTGTCGGACTAATATAACATTTCTTAATTACTTTTTATAAAGGTATTAGTTTGAGAAGAAAGTAAAGTATAAGTTATTCTTTAGTGATAATGTTGTTAAAGTCTTCACTCTCGCTGAAACTTTCTACAATTACCCAGCGCCACGTTTACAACTCTGTGAACTGCAGCTAAAATGTAACCACGTGTGGATCACTACTATTAGCGCCATTTCTTCTCAAAACTTCTAAATACATTGTTCTTCTCACCGCTAAAGCCATTCCCACTTAGTTTTCTATTTACCGTAGTCTCTGATAGAAAAATAGGGTCGCTTGATTGGGAAAAAAATCCAGCTGTAGGTTTTAGATATTTAAAATATTTTATATATTGGGAAGCATTTTAGTCTATTTAGCTTTTGTGTAGGGTATTTCTTTAGAATAAACATCGCTCGTCAAATACATCCTTTAAAATCAAAAACTAAACTTGAAACACCTTATTGCAGTATATTTCAGTATGTTTCATCCGCCAGACACACATTTCTTGTTTGGTTTAAATTTTATGACTGACTTTGATCTTGTTGTTCGTTTGCGCAAAAAGCAATTAAGTCATTTAAAAAGGCAAACTTAAATGTATCTTATCATGAACAAAAACAACGATGTTATAATGGATCGTACTTTTTCTATTTTCTCTCACTTGGCAAGTAGTAAAAAACAAAATTCTCATCAAGTTAAAACCTTTGAGTTCATTACGTTAATGTTGAATAGTTCATGTTTGCAGAAAAGACAATATAGATACGAAGAATGAATCATCGTATATATATATACTGCTCTTTTGTATCATTGAAAATCACATAAATCACATTTACGAACTCCAGACGCTAAAATGTATACACGGCTGGCACAAACAGAAAAAACAATACCAATGATAAGGATGTTCAGACAATACCCGTTATGCGGCTAGCGACAACCTATTCAAAAAGCTCGCTTTAGGACAAACACTGGCAAATAAACACTTCTGTGATGGCGACTAACATCTGGGAAAAACTGCCCCCCGATCTAAAACAAGTAAACAAAAATATATTTAACAAAACGGCCAATGAGTTACCTATTACTAATACAAAATGTGTGATTCTTGCTTATGTGCTATGTGTTATGGGTCTGTTATGTGTTATCTGCGCATTCGCTTTAATGTTCATCTTCGTTTGTTTGTTTAAAGCTACTGTATTTTCAACTTGACACATGTTTTGGCTGGGGATCTAACTCGAAAACAAATTTTAGGTTCATTTAGGCCCTAGGCATTTCCTTACAAATATACTTCTATATTTCCTTTTCATATTAATTTCAAAATTTAAGCACATCAACTAGCAATAAAATATAATATATTTTTTTTCCTGTGAAAGAGAAAATGGAAGTGTGAATAAAGTATTGTTATTGTTGTTTGTTGGTTAGGGAAAACTTGACAATTTACGGTCAGTTGGACGACTATAAACAGAAAATTAAGTGGGGATGGAATAACAGGTTTTGAGTTTAAAGTATAAAGGGTAACTCAGAAGTTGACATAAGTTACACAAGCTGTTGTTGCGATCCCTTTTGACTGAAGACACCCACTAGAATTTTCAAAACAAAGCAAAATCATGGGTTTTTGAAGTATTTAAAAGGAACAAATTCGTTGGACAACTGCTGACGCATTTTACTGTATTGTTCCATTAATCAAATGTTTCATTCTTTATCTGCTTTTCCACCGATTTTGATCTCATATAAAAGTGTTTTGGGACTCATAAATAAATGTTTTTGACCTCAATAATTAAAATTTTGGCTCTACATATAAAGGTTTTGCATCTCATATATGAATAATAATGCAACTACTACGTACTGAAACACTATTATAATTGTGCTATTTCTCCTCAGCCATTCTTCTACTAGATATCTTGTTTTTTAAACGAATACATCATTTCCTGTCCGCGCGCTAATTGTTGGTCTCAAATATAAAAGAATAACACAGTTAGGTATTCCCATTAGCAGTAAATGTCGAAACGAACCAGGCAGTTCAGAATAAGGGTTAAACCAAAAAATTCACCGAAAATGGAAAACGTCTCTTTGTCTTCGAATCACACCATAGCAGCATTGACTTTCGTCCCTTGTCCCGGTCTTCCAGAGTTTGCACAGTGGAGGAAAGAGTACCTTACTCCAGTCGTGTTTTACAACTCAGTTGCAGCCATCACAATAAATGCATTGTTACTGCCCGTGACTGCTATCTTTAATGCTCTCATAATGATCAGCATCTTGGTCAACAGGCAGCTCAGGAGGAACCCATTTATGATAATACTACTTTCTCTTTCAACAACGGGTGAGAATCGTTTTCACTAACTTTGAGTGTGTTTCAATGAGTGACAAAAGCACGTTAGTGTTGTAGCTATGATAATCCCTCATATATATCTTCTATTTACTAGACTTCTTTAAGTGTGGGCAGATCAAAAGCTGAAAACCGTAGTGACAGCACTGTCGTGCAAACACAGTGGGTGTTAAAAAAGAATCTACACATGCAATAATGGTCGTCTTAACAAGAAGGGCAAATTGTGAAAATGATCTTTTTCACTTTTCATGTATGATATTTCTTGGACGAGTCTTTTTTAATTCACAAAGACAACCTCGTTTTCCTAAAAAAGCAATTGAATACAACATTGCTTTCATTAGTCATTTTTTACCCAATCCAATGACGTTTGCCGTTTTACATTGACAGTTAGTATAAAGGGGAGGCCAAATCTCTTAGCGCATTCTGGACCACAAGGACTAGGTCCGCTGGGACACTGAGGCAAATTTTTGAAACAGTTTCTTATAATTGCAAAAAGTCGGAAAAAACAAATAACTAAATATTTTAGACGTTGCGTTAATTCAAATACCTCCTTGTCCTTCCATGTGACTGTCCTTTTTTTTTGCAAATGATATTTTAAAAGTGACCCGGTTGATAATTGTTAAAAATGTCGTAGTGTCGAATAGTTAACAACATATTGACACACGTACATCTTTCCTGTCTTAGATTTTCTGGTTGGTTTCTTGGTCCAGCCAATCTTTATTGTTGGCCGAGTTTCAGAGTTGTTGGGTCGACTGGATTTGGTTTGTAATGCCCGGCGGTTGCAGACAGTGATGGGAGTAGCGTGCGTAGGAACATCCCTCTGTCACACTTGTCTCATCAGTGTTGAGAGATATTTAGCAGTGCGTGCCCCGAATCGCTACAGAGATATTTTAACAAATGGCCGAGTTGTCGTGATCGTGTTGTTCATTTGGCTGTTTACAACAACATACGCCGTTCTACCATATGCCGGGCTACTGAAAAGTGGTACGTTAATCGGTCGTACTGTGATCGTTTTTATACTAATTGCTTCCACTGCGACCTTTTATATTGGAACATTGCGTGAGACTGTTACAGTATTTCCGCGTCTCGTTATCGATCCGGCTGACTCTAGTGTAAGTCCAAGCATACCAATTCATTCTCGCAGTCAAAGAGCCACATCTATACCGGGCCAATCTAAAACCAATGGTCGTACATCAGGAACCTTTTCAAACGATACCCCTAACTCAGGTCAGTCACCGCCGAGTTGTCGTATGAGGTTTCTCCAGCTTTCTACAAGTGGGATAACAGTGGACCAGACTTCAAGGATAGAGGACAAGTTTACCAACTCCTCTGCAGACCAGTTTTTGAGCCATAACGGAAAGTTTCACCGGCCCTCTACAAGTGGGTTAAGAATTAATCAACCTTTTAGAATAGAGAACAAGTCGGACAAGTTTACCAACACAGCTCGCACACTCGGACAACTTTCAGCTGCTGCTTTAAGAGGAAAAATGAGGGAAAAGAAGCTGGCAAAAACAATGCTTATTACAGTCGGATTTCTGGCTCTCTGTTACTTTCCGGAAACGATTGCATACCCTTTGCTACCAAAGCGTAAAGAAGATATGGCAGTGAACTGGGTTGTACTTGGCTGGACAAATAACTTTCTTTCTTTCAACTCCTTCATCAATCCTTTCTGGTACTCGTGGAGGATACGCGCCCTACGCAAAGCAGTTTTGAAACTTGTGACGCGTATAGTTGGAGAAGAGTTTCAAGTAAACCTGATTAGAAAATATTGTCCCTAAAATCAACGCCAAAGAAGCGGACCTTTCACCTCGAATACTTTTACAATAATCTTTGTTGAACACAAAACAGCTCATTAATTCTAAACAGACAAAAACTATTTATACATCTCAATGAACTGGATGAACGACGATACCTCCGTTTGACAAAAAGAACATCAGACTATGGCAAAACACTGGTTGACAGAGTTTCATTGACGACCACCAAAATCCAGTCGCAATAAAAATAAACTGCCAGACCGCACACTTCAAACGGTGGTTAAGACTTTTCGGACAGTTCTGCATCTTTATTAACGTTTAGCTAATTTAGTATTCTATGTCATGATGATATACGGGTATGAGAGCCCGCTATGATCTACTTTTTGGGTTTAGCACTAATGTATAAACTGCTGCATGTCAAAAATTGCGACTAGTCTTTGTTCAATAGATAGGGAAGTTAGTATTATGACTTATGTAGTTCATAGTTTACGTACTGCTGTATGTTAAAGGGGCATAGTCACGGTTCTGCGCATGATCGAAACCCCAGCCGAAATCTGACAGCAGCTATTGTTTTTCGTCC
>JAOCPT020504908.1:0-12257 GCA_026546935.2 Palythoa grandiflora
CCGGCCCGTTTTCAGGACTTTGAGACTTAGACTGTGTACTTTGTTAGAATCTTTATTTTGCTAATGAACTCAGTCGCCTAATCAATTTAGTAAACGGCAGTTCTTAATCCCAAAACATTAAAAAGACACAATTTCATTGTGTTTTTGGCCATCTGCTGGGTGCCTGAGCTCATCATAAAGGCGAAGAAGACTCAAACCTTGTAAATATCAAAGAACTGTATATTGGCACTTTGAGGAAAATTTGTTGGCATGCTCATTTCGATTGGCTGACAGTTTGTCATTCATGGATAATGGGCCTCTGTAGAAAATGAGCTTAGTCTCAGCAAATATATTTTGCATTCCTGCAAATTTTACCAAATGAAAAAAAAAACATCTGAACTTTTTTTTGTGCAGATTGTTAGCATGGTCTAAGACTTCTATAAAACTACAAATTTGATAGAGAGGTACTCTCCCACGTGAAAATATTTGGATTTTACCGTCATGCATAGGGGCAGATTTGTCAAGTATAGAGGCATCAGCAAAAGTGCTTGCAGAAATGGAAGGTTTGCAGCCTGGATTTAATAGGTATTTCAAAACAAATTGCAGATTGAGGAAGAAGAGGAGTTGTTTCAGGAGGTTTTGTTTGTTGATAAAAGATTAAATTATGAAATAAGTCTTGAGAGAGCTCGTTACTTTAGGTATTTTTTTAACCTTTTGTTGTTGTTCAATTTTGCATTGAATCAGTATCCGTAAGCTCCATCTGCCTTGTGACTGAATAGACAAAGTTTTGGTTCATTTCTTATTTGTTTTTAACATTTTCGTATTTCATAAATATTTGAGAGCCAATAAATTTTGAAAAGATGAAAAAACTTGACTATAGCAATTTTTTGTTCAGTCATACTAGTTTTGAAGGCTACCTGAAATTATGCCTATTATCCCACGGTGCCCCTTCTCTCAAACTGCACTTTTAAATTAGAGACTTTTATGCATTTAGAAATTGTGCAAGCAATATCCTTTATGCAAAGAGCTAGAATCAGCAAATTCTGCTGCACTTATTTTGTGCAGCACAAAAATCACTGTCAGCATTTGAAGCAAAGAAAAAACGGTTTTTTAGAAGTTCCATGTTCAAATATTTTTTATCAGCTGAGTGAAGAAAGTATTTTCATAATCCTAGTTCATTGCATAGATCTTCAAAAGTTTTATCGGTAAAAAATACTTCCTGATCCTCTTAGCTCTTAGCCACTAGGAAAGGCCCTTTTTAAGACACATTATAGGATCTGGATCTGTTGCCATGGAAACATTAGAAGAAAGCAACAGCGTTGTGCATGGTTTTGTTTTATAGTGGGCAGTTGAAATATTATAGTTGTTTCTGAAAGGCATTACGTTTTGCTGATAGTTGGAATCTAGGTTCCCATACCACCTCACTGCAACATGCCCTCTCCCCTACCCCCTAACGCTAAGAAAGTTTGAGCACTAAAGTTTTTAAAAAGCTAAAAAATTTAGAGTACAAAGGGCTGAGATTTAAATTTTTTTCCAAATGAGTGCATTTAATCTACTTTAAAAAGTTGATGAAATATTGAAGACCATTTTCACTTTCTGTAACCGACCTTAACTTTTAAAATATGACACTAATCCTTCTCAGAAACAGATATAGTTTTTAACTGAAAGTAATTCTCAATTGCTTAATAACATTATGCGCGTAAAATCATCTGGTGTTATCAATTTTGACCAAAGCGGGCGTAAGTCGCATAAAGTACCCGGCCCAGCAATATGTGAAAAAATAACACGTTAACCGCTCAGTTTATACAAAATTGCGCAATTTTGCATTAGCCTTGAGAATTTACTAGAAGAATTAATGGATTGAAGTTTATTCACCCACATAATATAAAGTACTGTGTGCATAGATTTAGCTCTAGTAAAATGTCATCAACATACTGTCGGAACTGCTCTTGTCGAGTCTTTTTGATCAGTGCGACCTGCGCATCGGTTTTAGATTCGAACACACACGTGGACCTTGCGGAGCCTGCATTAAGCCACAAATCAGCTGAAAGTTCCAGCTTTTTTGAAATTATCTATGCTGATTTACTTTTATTGTAATTTCAAAAAAATTTTCTTTTCAAGGGACATCCTCCAACCTTTTTTCAACAAAAGTCAAAAGGTAAAGCTAACTCGTGTCAACGAACGGACGTAATATTACTATTAATATATTAATACGAGAAACCATAGCCACATTTTGCTCGTTATAGATTAAAAAACAATATATAACACACAGACTCTTGCCAGATAATCATGCTTATTCGAATAAATACGGTAATTGGTAACTGTTGTTGTTGTTGTCAGTCTCGCCTGCAGTTTAGTTTAAAGACTACAAACTATTTTCTAACTACCGTATTTATCACTTTATTCATTTTGAACTTACTTTTTTACTTTTTTTAAATCTATTTTTTTTTCAATTAATCTAATTTTTTTTTGTCCGTCATCTGCCATCCACTATCCGCAATCCGACATCCGCGATCCTCAACGATCCGCCATCCGTATCCTCGCTTTACAAACACCCAAGTCGGGAGTTGGTTCGTATTCATGCCACACTCACGTACACGATAGCATACAGCCATAGTGGCTTCGCCTCCATAGGAGCCGGAGGTAGTAGACACAAAATGTATTTTGTGCATTTGACTGTCGCCTGCATTTCAGAGGTAAAACCAAACGTTGTCTTTCTCGGATAAACTCCCTCTTTTTCAAATAAGTTACCCCCATAGAGGTTCGAAACTTAATAAGGTATTGTACCTCGGGGCTTATTAAAATGTTTACGGTCTACAAAATTGTATCAGCTTTCAATATGCAATTAGTTTCGTTTTCTTGTCATAAATAATAATCATGAACAGGAAACGCAACAGGACATAATATATTATTCAATGCATTCGTCAAACCGTCCACTGATCTCGGGCACACTGAAGACTAAACTCACGAGTAGGCTGAATAACCCACCGTTTATACAACTACAAACCACACTAAAGTAAGTTTACATAGATGTAGGAAAGAATATAGTGTTTTCGTTTTAAGAAAAGGAAAGAAAGCCGATTACTCGTTTGTTGACAATCGCAATCGAATTTTATGATTGGCAATGATGTACAGCTTTACAAATTTTAATTAATTCAATACGTGATACTTTTTATCAGTCCAAAAGCAAAATTTCAGTATTAGTTTAATAAGCATTACTACTAATGAAATCAGATATTCTCCATATTCAAGTTTCGAAATGAGAACAATGATAGGATTCCAGTTGCCAAACCCCGGTATGGGATAAATTATAATTGGGGGTATATAGCTCTACTTGTTGTGTAGATAATAATAGATGTAAAAGATTATTTGCATTTTCAGTGCACCTTTTGCGAAACTTAGTTTCCCCAAGCTAGATCACTAATCGAATCTTTTTTCACTAGAATGTTGATACATGATTAATTCACTTGTATATAACAGATATAATTAAAAACAGCTCGGATCAGTGGCTAATTCAGAATTCGTTGAGCTGTTGCGACCGAGTGTCATTAGAAAATTTGTATTCGACCGTCATGAGATTAAAAGTAGAATCAAAACTCTTCGTTTCGCTTTCAGGTGCACTCAAACATACAGACGGAAAATCAAAATTTTCCTATGTTACACAATGAGAATTCGCGAAACAAAAAAAAAATTACCTGTAATTTCATAAAAATTTACATATTCTATTTTAATATCAAAATGGAGTATAACGGTTACTATTTTAACTCATACTTCAACTTATTCTGGTCAGTTGAAAGTCATATAGTCTTTTTCACGGTTGTTAGCAGGTGCTTGCTCTGTAGACTGTGCGTGTAGTATAGCTTGTGCAAAGTGGAGAAAACTCATTGAATTGTACTAAGGAAGCTCATAAGAAGTTTACTTTGAACAAGTTTATTACACAAATTCAAGTCATCATTGATCATTATCAACGACAATTGGGATTTTTCTTGCAGATAGAAACTGATTATTTGCCTTAATGTTAGTTTTAAATCTTGGGAGAAAGTCATTGACGAAGATGTACCGAAAGATATTGGGTTTGTTTTGGCTTATCAGTTAAATCCTCAAAGTTTTAAATACTATCATAAAAGGTTTGGATGCACTCATGGTCGGTAACTTTTTGTAGGAAGAAAGGTTTCAACAAATAATAAACAAGAACACTGTGAACCTAGGGCTTATTTATTAACTTTTCAAAATGACTGAAGAGATTGCATCTTCTTGTTGTTGTTGATAAAACTCCTCGAAGCACAAAGGAAAAATAACTGTTATGACTTATGTTATGAATAATGAAATGTTCATAGTTGCATATCGGGAAGCATTTTTCAACTCAATAAAGCTTAATAAGCTGCTTGCTAGAGGCTAAAATAACTTTTTTTCACCTTTTTACTAACATGAAAAAATAAAGTTTTCATGCTAAGCCGCCAGAGGTTTTTTTAGAAACCTTCCTCGCAGCTTCAAATTTTGAATACTTCTGTTACTAACTTCAAACGCAAGGAACTGCATCAGTTGCATCATTTCTATAGCTGATAAGGTGATACTCGGTAGAGAATTATCAAAAAGTGTCAAATGTTTTCAAAATATTTTGAGAACATTTGACACTTTTTGATATTTCTCTACCGAGTATCACCTTATCAGCTATTGAAGTACAAGAGTCACGCATCCGTGACGGTTTTGCCATTTACCAGGCATACATTTCCATATTAGTTTTACTTTGAAAAAGGTTTCCCGAAAATTTCAAACTCAGTGAAGTAACTTTTGTGTGTGCCTTTCGGGAATAGCTAGTGTTCCGGATGCATTTAGACTCACAGAAAAGGCATTTGAAGATTTTTGAAAATTTTATCTGTTTTTCCAGAATAAAATTTACACTTTCAATTTATTTCTAACTACTTGCGAAACATGTTTTCTGTTTGTGTCTTCCTTAGTTTTAATTTTGAAGGCAATTAGAAAACTTCATCGAGTAGCTTGCAAGGTTTGTTTTTTTGAAGATTATAAAAGATATTAATGGTCCAACCGTTTGCCGAGAAGTAAGACAGATTGCTTTACTTTTTTTAAATATCTGTTTAATATCTTCCATCAATGTCGATATTCTTGATAATAATAATTTTCATGGGTCAATTCATGTAGCTGTTTCTTGCGTGATGGACGTTTGCTGTTTTTTGTATTATTGCATGTGGATAGTGAAAAACTACCAAATCATTCAAAGTTTGCGGAAAGTATAGTGTTTACCATTATTCTTATTACCGTCAGTTTCAATTCAGTATTTATAAGAGGAGCAGAAGTTCCGAATTTGCCGGAAGCTTTTCCAAATACAAATCGGCATAATAGGATGTCTTCAGATCGTTATGGCAATTATCTTGACTGTCCGGATCACTGGTCTATTTATTTCAAAAATGTCTTTACTAA
The DNA here is from genome assembly GCA_026546935.2 of Palythoa grandiflora. Taxonomy (NCBI): domain Eukaryota; kingdom Metazoa; phylum Cnidaria; class Anthozoa; order Zoantharia; family Sphenopidae; genus Palythoa; species Palythoa grandiflora. Next base: position 5,419 of record JAOCPT020504908.1, read on the forward strand.
TTATTCGCCTAATCTTTAGGGCTTAAAATTAAAACTGTCAATGCGTTTACGAAACGGAAATGAAATAGTATTAATCTTTCTGATTTAAATTGATATTGTGCGAAATTGGGCACATAATCTGTAAAAAAGTGGAATATATGTACACAGATATTTTGCGCCTTATAATACACTTACGTACTAGGACTTTTCCAATTAACAGAGAAGTGCAAATTGTTTTTTTTGTTGACTTTTCCAGTCATTACTCTTCCTAATCATACTGAACTAATTTGGTCGCCGATAACACCGAAGATATCTTTTCAACATTTATTTGAATTATAGATCTGAAATCGCTGCCCTAACAGTGAAGTTGTGCAGTTTCCACGATGTCCACTTGTAAATGTTTCATGCCTGCTGTTGTTCGAATATAAGGACTCTGTTTTTCATTCATTCTAAAGAGTAAAGTGCATGTTGTTTGGAAAGTAAGATCATTGATTGAAATTGTACAATCAGTACATCTCCAGAGAAGTGCTAACTAAGAATTACCTACATCACTGACACAAACGGGAAATAAAGTATTGAGCACTGCTGCAAATACAAGCGTCTTTTTACAGGTATGTAAAAAATCATAAAAAGATATTTTTTGTAGTTTAGTAGATATATCTCGGGGGCCATGCCTGTTTTTGAAAAATGCATGCAAGCAAATATAAAATTGTATTGAGGCAAGGTTAAAATTGCTTTTACACTTTTTTATAAACAAAATTTGCATTATCAGTCTCATAACTGTTCGTTGTTATTAAGATTGCTTCAAGCTTTGGCGGAGCACTCAGCTTATTGAATGTCAGAAAACTCAGCTCAGTTCACACAGATTATCTCAGTCTCGCGTGTTGTCGAAACGAAATAAAAGTTAGTATCCTCGCTCAAAGTTTAGGTTTATCTCAACCCAGGTTTGACGGCGAATCTATTTGCTTTGTCTGGAAACCAACTGATTGATATTAGAGCTAATTTTGCTCCGGCATCGCGCTTTCCTTTTTTTTTACTTGTTCCTGAACTAAATAGACTATCTTCCGATCGTTCGCTGTTAATTAATTTCACAATATGGCATTTTAAAATTTTAACTCTTACCTTTAGAGAATACTAATGTGACCCTAATAATGAAATATTTATAGCAAAAAAAAAAAAAAAATAATAATAAATTATTGTATGTTGTAAATATTATATACTCGAAGATAAGATTTAGCGACTGATTAGTGTCCCGTCCAGAGCTGGTCAGTGGCTCTCAGCCGCTTAATACTACAGAAACCGGAGACAAAAAGCTGTTAAAAGAAAATTTAGCCGGCTGCAACGCGGCTGACTTGTTTTGACGCCAACCAAGTTGTGACTAAACAAAATGGCGGACGTCGACGCATCGTCATCTTCAGACTCAGAGGATAAAAATAACCAATATATTTTGTTCACTCCGCTCTGACGTCGCAATCGGAGACCCCGAAGAGAAGCGAACAGAAGTACTGGTGCCAGCGCTAAGTTCTTTCAGTGTCCACACATAAGGCAAAAACTTTGTGCGAAAAGTACGCTGTGAAACAATATCAAACATGTTATACCGTATTTCCTCGAATAAACGCCGCTGCGTTTATTAAAATTTTCATGATTTGGGTGCGGCGTATTTCCTCGAATAAACGCCGCAGCGTTTATTAAAATGTTCATGATTTGGGTGCGGCGTTTATTCGAGGGCGCGTTTATTAAAAATGCTGTTTATTTTCTTAAACAACCAAACGTAACTTTAGTTTAAAAAGTAGAAAAAACGATAGTTCTTTATCTGGCTGTACGGTGGCTGTAAAGTTTTAAAACTATATATAACGCGTAAGAAATCAGATAAATTCAATGTTGCGGATTCTTGTCTGTGCCTTTCAAACTTTAAACTTACAGTTTTTAAAAACAATTCGATGTTTCAGTTTGTTGTCTGTTCCAGGGTAATAACAAACTTTTACAATATCCATTGCGCCCCTCCCCCCCATAATTTTTTTTGCTTCCGCCGCTCATGCTATAAGAAAACCTATCTATCCCAGGAAAAGTCAGTTGGTGGCAAACACGAACGAAGTTTGGCCGTTGTAGAAGCTCAGTGAAGTGTGTAAAACATTATCACATGGTACCGAGCTTGATGTATTGATTGGCCAACATTGAGACCACGCCCACTCATTTCCTAACTTGCTGTTTTAAAGTCGGTTCATATGTTACAGCGACAAGAAGATTGGCACGAGACTAAGTTTTATAGAGACAAGAAATTTATAGTTTAAAATATAATGGTTGAAGATAATCCAAGCTGACGCTTGTTTTAAAAAAACAGCATTAATGCGGCATGAAGTTGAACTATGAAGAAGTGTGAAAATAAACTAATAAGGAAACAATCAACACATTCATTAAGATCCTAACGAAAGTATCCTGCGGTCTGTGGCTTGTGACGTCATGTCTCCAGTCACTGCTTGCTTTGCTTAGAATATATGATTGTTCATCGCGCGCTGGTTTTGTAGACGCTATTAAGCGGAAAGTGTTGCAAGTGGACTCGAACGATCCGGTGCCTGTCAACAGTTCAGTTTGGCTTATATAAAGCTGAAGATTCCTGTTGACAACAACAACAATAACATCAGAAGCAACATCAACAACAACTACAAAAAGCTTTATTCGTACTGTACAGAGCTAGAGAGGAACATACAAAAACTGACGAAAATGATAAAAATCATTTAAATTAGTACTGGTTGTCGTCATTAGCTCTGTTCTGAGGGCTAAACGCGTCCAATAATAGCCGTTTAGATAAATAGTTTCGGATATATTATTTGTACTTAATTTTCTACCCTGCAATAATCACGCAGTAAAATATCAAACTTCAGTCAAATTGATTGCTCGGGCTCCCATGTAAAGCTTGAGTTTGTTAGCCACGTATTTGGAATTGGAGCAGCGGGGAAAGCTTTAATTTACCACAGGAGAAACCTGGTCGGACCTGGGTACTAGGAAAACATTCCATTTTTAAAAAAGCTTGATCCTAATCGAAAACACTTGTATGAGACTTGGACCACACAAAAACAGTATTTTATTTTTAAAATAAGTGCCTGTCCCTTCCCCGAGTCGAAAAGTGGACAAACTAAGAATCTTTAGTTAATTATAACATAATGAAAGAGGCGACTGTAAGCCATTTAGACTATGACAATAAATGACCTTTGCAGGGTAGAAATTACGTCTTTGTAGGTGTCATTTATTTAATATTTTTCCGGCTCTCCACGAAACGTGCTCCTTTTATAAGGATTTCGGTTTTTGTCATTAACCTTTCGAGTGGTGGTTTGAGACAAATATGACTGTTTTGTTTTGTTTCATACTTGGCGTATTGGTTTAACTTTGAAAACAAAGAATATGTCATTCGAATTCACCCTAAGTCGAACATATAGAACTATTCATTGTATATTTTTAGCACACGATATTGACATTTCATTAAAAGTGAAGTCAACTGCTTTTTGTTGCAAAACTGAGATACGTAGAAATTTGAATATCGATTACGTCAAACATTTTTCCTTTCAGCTTATCTTTTGTGTCTCGAAAATATTTCACAATAAAATGAAACCAAAAGACTCGCAGAAAATTCTTCTTATTGATTTTAATTCCGTACAAAAAGTGAATTTAAAAAGACTTGTTTCAATACTAGTTTTCAAGTGTGGGTTCCAGTGACTGAACCCTACATAGTTAAAAGCCTCTCACGTACTAATTGGTCAACCAAATGAATCGTGTGTAGACAAAAGAGCATTTAACAATAACAAGACTCTTCAAAAATATCATATAAACAACAACACTGAATAACAACTGATCTTTAACTTACACTGTACCTGGTAAGTGTAGATGTCTCATTTTCATGTGATTATGAAACTTTGTCAGCCAGTAAATCTAAGCTATATATGATGCTAAACTTTAAATAATGTCTACCACTTAGTGTACGGGGTAGATCGGGTAATTAAGACGTGCACAGGACTTACCTGGCTGCATCTTGCCTTTAGGACTAATATAATACGAGAAAAAGGAATTTAGAATATTTGTCTCCCCAACAACTAATCCGGCCGTTATGAATTCCTCATTTCTCATTTCCTTCTTTATAGTTTCGAAATATTTTGCTTTGGGCAACTGCGGACCAAAAGAAAAGTACAGAATGAGATAGCCGTTCCCTATCGACTATTATCACTTGTTCAGTACGAAGTTTTAAGTTGTGTGTCTTTCTCCGTATTAGCGTATACGAGCTAAAATAGTCGACACAAACTACAGTAGTTAATTCACTTTAAGTTGACGAGTTACCAAAATAATTGCCTATTCCTAGCTTGTCAAGAAAGCAGTCAACACGCGCCTTGAATAATGAACAGTGAAAACAAACCAAACTTTATTTCCCATACTTATATTGCGAATCGATTCACTTTCTTTGATGTCTTTGAAATATTTTGAACTTTTCCAGTAAATTTCACAACACATAATAGGCAGAAAAAAATTACCGGTAAGGTTCTTTGAACGGGAACGCCTGCATTTTATAACTTACCACTTTTCACTTAGGAATTAATAGCATTTGACAGAAGGCCAGTTTCCGATGATGTGTCGTGATAATCTTATGCACACGAAAAGGATCTGTAACTGAGTTTTCGCATACAAGTTTGTTTTGCGAGGCTGTGTTAATGAGTTCAATTCAACGTCAGCTAAGATGAAATAGTGAAATAATCAAAGAACTTCTTTGTTTCCTATTCAAGGATAACAACACACAGCCGGAGATGGAATTGCTCAGCCTGAGATTAGTGTAACTGAGAGCTGTTGAGTGTGGGAACATTACTGAGAAAAACAGGTTTGAGATATGCATGTTACTTGAACATTTATTAATTTAAAACGCTATGTTTTAATCTTCTTAAAACCTATACGGGCTTGAGCAAAGAACTTTGTCTCCCTTTACAAGAACAAGTTAAACACGTCAATTTTATTTTTCAAGGCCTTATTCAAGGCTCTTCACACTTTTAATTAATTCGTTAAGCTGTGTTTGCCCGGGAACTTTCACAAGCAGTGAAAATTTAATTGCTCACTTCTTTCGAGGTATCAATTGATTAAAAATCAGAGGATTTGAGAATGATCAATGTATTTCACGAAACGTGAAGAAACGATAATGATATGCAAGTTATTCGATCAATCCTCAGAGTAGTTACATTAACCCTTTGACAAGTGTCATCGTGCTGTAGACATTTCCGAGCGATTTTAAGAGTCTAGTTTCCTAAAAATAAATGAATTGCTTGCGAAATGAGTTGGGATGTAGAAAGGGGAGTATTTTATTCACTCGCAATCTGTGCAGGTGTTGGAAAAAACTTCAAAGTAAATTTTTAAAACTAAGACACATAGTTTCTCTAACTGCACGGAAACAGCAACCCAGCGTCCCTAACTTTGAGAATCCTATCAACATGGAAGTTAACCTTGCCCTCATTCGGCACAAAATTTTAATCACTTAACTTTGGAGGAGTTCTAAGATCTATCTAAATTTTGTCATTCTGTTAATGGAATCTCAGTTAACATCATTACATGTTTTTTATCAACCGGCCGAGTTATCTTTCACCTTCAGTCTTTCTGGTTTTTGATAAAAGTAAACATGTTTTAGGAAAGAATAAATTGTTCGTAACATTGAAATTAACATGATATCACTTATCACAAAGCAATCAGTTCCAGATTCAACATATGCGTAAATAAGCTTAAATATATTAGATCGGATACGCTATACGAGGAAAAAATAAAAAGCGTTTTTTTTTACACTAAAGAGTTAAAGTTCTTATTATTAGAAAACGAACCCATTGTCATCAATTTGGAAACTAAAAAAATAAACGGTGTTTTACAAAAAGCAGTGCTACTATTCTTTTTATATTTATGAAAAAAAGTGCAGGTGATTAAGTATTTTCTGGCAAATCAAGAGATGTTGGATTTTCTGAATTAATAAGGGATAATCAATTTATTTCTTTAATACAAAAGCCGAAGTATAAGCTGAAGAGTCGATTAGCTTTTAAACAAATTCCGTTCGTGATCACCCTTCGATGACATCAGAACTCGTTTTACTATAAATCGGCTTCTCCATTCTCCGTATTAAACAACTCTGTGACCGTACAACAGAATTCATTCAGCAAGAATCTAGCAGTTTTTGGGTTGGTGCATGTAACAACTACTGAATTGGATTATCAGATGAACGAGTTTGACCTTTAATATTAATATCTAGACAAATTTGTGAATAACTGCTTAAATATATTAGTAGTGTTTAATTTATGGTGTTGATTCAAAAGTTGATTAAATTTCATCAAGCTCAGATGTTTTAGGCGTATAGTTCAAAAGGCGAACTTCTGTGCCGAATCTAATGTAGATGATCAAATTCAGTATGGCTGTTGTGGTGATAGATGGGTTTAAAGACAAGAGGCGGCCGGCTATCTTAACTCCTCGCCAGTCCTCGCTCTAAATATAGATATCCTAAGTCGAAAACAAGCACAAGGTGTCACAAGGTGCCCACTATTACATCTTTAAGGGGGTCCACTACAATAAATTTTTTTTTCTCTAAATTGAGGTTTTTCAGAATTTTCCTACCCCCTTGCAGTTTATCCCTTATGAAATAAGACCAACACAGTGAACAATGCAGTCTCTTGTTGCCTTGGCAACATACAAAGCATTTATAAACATTACAGGGTGAAAATAAAATCTTTTGGCAGGCTGAAACTATTTTTTACAAACACTGCTTATGAGGATCTTGGGGATAAACCTCAAACTTGTTGATATCTTTACAACTGCTAGTGCAGAAAAATAAAAATGTCAAAAAATGGAGTTTTCTG
>JAOCPT020504974.1:0-12254 GCA_026546935.2 Palythoa grandiflora
GCAAGTCGACTTCCAGACGAAGAAGACGAAATCGAACCATTGCACGATTGTCGTCCTATCCAAACCGCCCCACCCCTTTAATTTCCTTCCCCCTCCCGGGGCCATGTTAAAGTTTAACCAACCCAAAAATATCTCTGCATAGTTAGAAATAATCAACAGTAATCAGCAGGTTTTCAGTTACAGTTGAAATTGGAAACTAAGTGTAGGTTGCGCGTCAAAGTTAAAACGAGCAAGAAAATTAGATATTTCAAAATGAGATGTCACTAAAGTTCAAATCAATGTTTAAATTTGAATGAAATGATAAAACTAAATACGTACTGTAACACTTGGTTAAAGTCTTTGACATTTCAAAGTTTGGAAAAAATATCTTTATTTTTTTATTTATTTAGGCAATTACATCAATTTTATTAACAACACAGAGGTCAAGGATTTGGTCAAAATTTATACTGTTCTATCACATCAGAAGCAGCTATTTTCAGTATATAGTTTCAAAAGAGTTCCAACTAAAAGTACATTCTTTATTTAAAAGAAGGGGTAACCAGGAAATTCTTGTTAGCACCGCTTTATATTCATTTATTATATATAAAATTTAGTTTATGTTTTTAAAGAAATATGACGGAAAGTTATGTATAAAAATTCAAAAACTAATGAAATTAAAAGTGATTAATCAAGTAAATGTTTACATATTCCTCAGTACAAGTATACCTTCAGCAAGAACAAAGAGATAGAGAAATGTCTATCTCATGCGTTTAGGGTCTTAGCCTTAGGCCCCGTCCACACGTATCCGGATTTTTTCGAAAACGGAGATTTTTTTATCTGTAAGACTGTATGAGCCTTCCGTCCACACGTATACGGCGTTTTCGATCACTAAAAACGGAGGTTTTGGAAAACGCCCTCAGAGTGGAGATTTTTGAAAACGGAGATTTATCGTATTCATGAGGACGGGCGAATGGAGGTTTTCAAATACGATGACGTCATACTTAAGATCTATTGGTTACAGCGCATGCTCTATAGAGAGAGCTAGCGTATTCACCAGGCTTTTTAGCGTATACGTGTAGACGGGCGAATACGATTTGAAAACGCTACATGTGGACGCGAAATTTTTTGAAAACGGGGAAAAAATCTCGGTTTTTAAAACTATCCGGATACTTTTGGACAGGGCCTTAGAAGTTGGAAGAAATGCAGTTAAGCGGTGTTAAAAAGATCATCACCGTCACCATTATCGCCATTGTTATTGTCCTCTTCTTCTTCACCATCGTTAGCAACTGTTGTGGTGATTGTTGTTACTTCCATCTCTGTCGACATAATTGTTTTTGGTGGCATCGTAGACGTGCTTCCCTCGTCATCCTTTTCATATTCAACGCCATCGTTAGCTTTAGTTGTAACTGTAGTCATTTCTCCCATTGCTGTTGTTTCCATCTTTGTCGCCATCGTTGTTATTGGATCCATTGCTGAACCGTTATCATTGTTGTCGTTTTCATTTTCAACGCCATCGTCACCTTTTGTCTCCATTGTAGTCATTACTTCCATTGCTTCTGTTTCTATCTTTGTCGAAATTGTTGTTTTTGGTGGCATTGTCGATGTGCTACTATTGTTGTTTTCATCATCATTGCCATTGTTAGTTTCTGTTGTTGTTGTTTCCAGTTTTGTTGCCATTGTTGTCTTTGGTGGCATTGTTGAATCATTAGCTCTGTTGTTGTTTTCACTACTGTTGCCAACGCCACCTTGCATGGCCGCCGTCTCTGCTGCCAATGTTGTGGTTTCCAGTTTTGTTCCATTTGTTGTTGCATGTATCTTTGTTGTCATTGTCGTTTTTGTCGCCTCCGTCGTCAAACCACCATCGTTACTATTGTCACCGTTACCATTACCGTCGCCATTTGCGCTTTCCACCGTAGGTGCAAGCGTTGGACACGCATACGGCAATTTAAAGTACGATTCATCCACGTACGTCGTGTATCCCCTCCATAGTGTCTCTTTAGTAAGATTTGTTCGCTTAACGGTAAATGAAAGTGGCTCAGTTGTTGGCGGAGTGACGTAATTGTTGTCGTGGATACACCACCTTTCTGTGGTAACCGGATTATATCCAGTGTCCCTTCTCCAAACATTGCATACCCTCCCCTCCACGGTGTCGGTGCCATTAAAATTGAACGAAATTGGAACACGTTGAATTGGCATAATTGGCACCAGCTCTCTGGTGCAAGGAGTTCTCCAGTTGGACGGGACGTAACGATACTGGAAGAAACGAAAATCACTTTTTAATTTAAGGTTACTGAACAGTCTGAAATATACGAAAAAAAAAACTAAAAATAGAAGAAGTACCGGTGAATTATGCTGTTTCATTGAAAAATTAAGTATATATAACGGTAAAATAGAAAATCGTCAGTTAAAAGCTTTTGACAGTGCAGAAAATTGTCGTTTATTTTATTGAAATAGCTTGTTTGGTTCTCGAGATATCAACGTTTTTTAAACATGCAAATTTAAACAAAATAGTAAACGGGGTAAAATCACAAAACATTTGTTATTTCCCGAAACAAATTCTCCATGATCTTGAAACTTTGCATAGTTGTTTTACTAACAAAAACGAATCTAATGATGTATTTTCATTGTTACTATGAAAACAATTTAGGTCCCAGTCCCTTCTTCCCTCTGTAACAAATAAAACGTTTTTGACACTCTAAGACAAGATAAAACCTTTTTGTTTTGCATCATGGATAATGCCCACCACAGTTGATGTCAGCTAACGAATAATATTTTGGTACGGAAAAAATGAAAATTTCTACTTTTAGAAATAAAAGCCTGGGACTGATTATGTTGCTATAGCAACCTCGAATATCAAATAGTTGAATTTGTTTCTATGATAAAAATATTGGTGCCAAATTTCAAGTTTGTCAAAGAAATATTTCAAGAGATAATTTTTATTTTGTTGTAGTGGGCCGTTTTGAGTTCTGGTTTCGACGTCACGGCTTTCCTAATTCACATACTTAAAAAACGTTGATATTTCGAGAACCAAACATTCTATTTCAATTAGCCTTTACCTAAACGAGTAGAGGTCTGGGTACGAATATCTAAAATTGATTGAATCGAAAAATGAGGCCCGCCATCTGAAAGAGCAGCCAAATATTAGTAAGTTTACCAAATTTGAGAGTCATTGGTTTAAAGGCAAAGGCATGGTATACTTTTTAAAATTGCTAGAATAAGAGACTTTTGTATGGAAGCTACATGGTTCATTATTCAAACGCTATTTTCTTGTTTCAAATTCTTACGCAAATGAGTATACTAAAAAAATTCAATGCTTGCTGAATTTTGCGACGAAATTTGGCACAACTACAGAGAATTAATTAAAAATTAAAACCTTTTTTATTAATTGATTTCTGTGCCTCTTAGCTAACAATACTTGCAATTTTTCTAGAAACACGTATAAAAAATAATTGGCTTTCCAAACAAGAACCGCCGACACAGTTTTGGTCGGCACACTGACGAGGTTAAAAAGCGGTGACAAACACCAGCGGAAGTTAAGACCTGAGCGGCAGTTGACTTCATGAAGTCTAAAATTGGATCAAAATTAGAGCGTTAGTTCGTCCTTACGATAGCCAAACCCTTGAGTGTGTTAACAGTGCGTTTGATATTTGTAGTTAAAAAGTTTTCAAAACTATTTAGGTCAGCAAAAATTTGCTTAATAATGACGTAATTATCAACTATAGTATACAAACAACATTTACCCTGACAAATCCACCATCGCCTAGGAAGTAGAAAGAGCTCTCAAAGAATTTTTTAACGTTGGTGTCTATTCGTAGACGTCTGTTTGTGTTGTTTAGGAGATCTTGGAAGTACTGTGTCTGATACCAACGACATGATCTGGTGCCATCGGGGCTCACAATGCACGTTTTCGTGTCACCATAAACTCTGTATCTCAGTCCAAAATTGTAGGCCGGTCTCTCAGGCTCCTGACACCATATTATACCAACCAGGGAAGCCAGCAAATTAACTGATAACAGTACTTTCATCTTTTCTGAAGCAATAATCTGAAATATAAAGTTTTGTTGTTTCAAAGGAATGATTTCAAGAGCTTGACGTGGGGTTCTGAGGAATGTTTATTCATTTTGATTAGCAAATTTGTATGAAAATTCCTAGATAAAATAAAAATATATACGTCATTCATTTAGGATTCTAAAATTTTCGAAGTAAGTCATGAAGTATTTTATGTGTATACACGGAAGGCGTAAGCTAGCTGAATTATACAATGAAGCTATGCTAAAAATTTTCTGAAAATAATTCTAAGAATAAATCTGGGTGAGAGAGGATCAAAACACCGAGATTCTATAGGTCTCTTTAGTAAAACACAATAGATCTATACAAAATTTTAATTAAACAATTAAAAAACCTTCATCTAGCCGAAATTGGAAAGCTGCTTTCATATCTCAAATGTTCCGGTATTTTATTCCAATAATTCAGTGTGGTATACTTGGCTTTTTTCCGTCTTTATTTTACTCGAGCTAATGTTTTACCATTCACTTGATTGGAAATATCATTAAACTATCATGGTTTTGAAAGACAATTCAAATACATGTCTTCATCACCGATGTTTGTCTTTCAAAAATAAGTTAGGCTAACAAAAATATAATACGATTGTTGCAACAGCCATAAAAGCCATAAAAAATGAAATTTTACTCGCTAAAGAATATTTGAAAAATGTATTTATAACCAAATAATGTTTTTCTATGTGGCTATGTATTTACATATTTTTGCAAAAATGTAGTTTTATGCTGGTTTAAAATCTTTCTCCTCAGACTTTTAGAAATGATTTCGACAGACTGACACAAAATACTTAACGTGAAACTTACCTTTTCTCAAGCGAGTTTTGTGAAGCTATACAGTGTATTTCACAGTTCGTTCAGACACGAAGGATCCACTGCTACTGCGAATCAAACTGGATTTAAAAGCTTGAAACACCAGAATTTATTGCTCTCTGTGATAGCACTCTTTACAGTATTGGTCCTTGCGCTTTCTTCCAGGTTTTGTTAGAAATTATGCATTAAGTGTCAGCATGGTGCAAAAATGTGCCTTCTAGAAACATTAACTTTCCTAATTTACACATTTCGGTTAATTGCTGAACATTAGGAATTGTCTAAAATAGATATGACATATGTTGAAACCAACCTTTGATAAACTCGTATCAATTTTTCGACAGATCGAGTTTCTTACAGTCTTTGTTCAGTTTGGTATTATATCAATATATATTTACTTAAAATTAACAGAATATTATATTATGTTACAGTTTGAGCTTTATACAATAGTACTTATACAATTTTACAAAGGAATATGAACAATAACAGATTTCAGTATTTAAAACAAAAACAGTAAAAAATAGTGCAAAAATGTGCCTTCCAAAAACATTAATTTTCCTAATTTACCAATTTTCGGTAATTGTGAACATTAAAAATTGTCTAAAATAGATATGACATATGTTGAAATTAACCTCTGACTAAGTTAAAGTTGAGTATATTTTTACACTGATAAATTAGCTGTTTGTTCTAAAGAGTATTTTATGATATCATAAAAAGCTTTTTCTACGTAAAATATTTTAAACCCGTAAAATGACAGTTAACTTGAAGGATTCGAATAGTGGCGGAAAGGACTTGTTTTTAGTAGCGACTGACGTTTCGACAATCTGTGACGGATAGTGTGTCAGTTATAAATATTTTTAAATCTTTAAGAGACGGGTGCGCGAAAGACTAAAACAGAAGTTCCGGTTTACACCAAACAAATTAGTTTGTGATAAAATGAAAAACAAACTTTACTTTAATTGCGTTTTTGAGCAACAGCAAAAAATTTATTAATTTTGTACATGTAGATGAAAACCTAATTTTTTAATGTTATATATCTATATACGGAATTGTTTCAGAAACATTTAGAAAATTTCACTTATACCGCCCTTCAAAAAGAATTGCTAAAAGCGTTTGTTTTATTATTAGATATATTGTGAACAATTAGACTATATTTATTTGCTCTTAGCTCAAACATTTAATGAGGTTTAATGGCACTCTTTGAAGATTCTATGACCAATGAAGTTTTTTTCTGACAATCAAGAGCAATTAAGGAAAAACAAAAAGGCTATAACAAATTATGTATACAAACCTGACGGTTGATTAATTTTGTTCTTATAAAAACACGAAAATGTGATATCCCGCTCTAGCTCTGCTGTTTAATAAATATTTTCATTTAAATCAAAGTTTTAGTTAACAGTGAGAGTAAGGCCTGGGCCAAATGTCGAACTTGACATATGCCGGCGCCGAACTTAATGCAAAGACTAAATTCTACTGTTCTACCTCATTAGCATTCAGCGCGTGAACTTCGGTGTTTAGCCCGAGCCTAAAACACATCCTGGAAGTCTACGTCATTAATCACGTGGGCATCTCAATTATTTTAGCGTATTGCTCGCTTCATGAACAACTAACACCACCTAAGTTTCAAATAAATCAAGAAAGACAGAAAACGTTTGAAAAATTGATAATGATATGCGTTATTGAACACGCGTTAGGTCAAGATAGCTGGATATTGGCCGAGTTCTTTTTTGCGTTATTACGGACGGAGACGAAGGCGAGGTCCAAGAAAATGTTAAAAAAGAACGAGACCAATATCCAGTTATCTTGATCGAACAAGCTTGCTCAATAAAGGATTTATTATATGGTCAAATAATTTCACTTTACTACTTTTCTTAAGACAAAAACGCTTCCATGTCTTCATATCACATTGCGTTTTAATTTTTGTATTTGTCGGTTTTTGTTGACGAATAAATTTACGAAACTAGTCTTCGTTTTCTTTGTTTTGACTGACCTCTTCCTCTTTTTGAAACTCCATTGCCCAAAACTCGATTTTGATTCCGCTCCACGCATTTTTTTTTTTTTTTTGCGGGAACAAAACGGGCAATCCCGAGCGGCCAAGAGAACAAAGAATTTGCTTCATCTTGCTCGCAGAGCGAGCCTGCCATATAATAAAACCAGTTATTGTAAACCTACAAAGTGGTCAATAGATTGAGTCCATGCTCCTTGTTTAAATTTCGACGTTGAGAATTTCAGTAAATTTGGAAACATTTGAAAATATATTGGGTTGAGAATTATCTATGTTCAAGCATGCTATGCTGACAAACAATCAAAGAACAATGATTAAACCTAACAACCACATCGCTTTTACAACTAGTCGTGACTCAGCACTTTTAGAATGCGTCATCAACTCCGAAAACTGGATCTTCTTTAGTTTAGTATGCTATTAGATTGTAATTACAACTAAGTGACAAAACAATCCGTTTCAAATTTGTCTAATTGAATGTTCGTTGTCAAATTTTTATTGTTATGAGATATTAAAAGCTAGTTACGTACAGGCAGAGGGTATCGATTAGAACATATTTTTGATCGGCTGAATGTTTTATACAAACTAACTGTTTAGCAAATTAGCACACACACACATACGCACACACTTAGCAAAAAATAGAAGCAAATATAATGTCTCTTCAATACGATTCGTTTGGTAAAGACCAGTGGCTCGGTCGGGAATTAATGGAGTGACGTAATTGCTCTAGCAAATACACCATGCACGTTTCCATGGTAACCGGATTATAAAGTAATTTCACAATCATGTGCACAGTGTGTATTTCCCCCTTTTTTTGGCGGGCCACGGTGGACATACATTTTTTCTCTAATTTTTTAAGGTACTTTCACGGTTACTCGAAGTGCATGTGTATTATAGACATGTGGCCCACCAAAATAGTGGGAAATTAATTTTCATGATCTTATGGCAAACCAGAAAAGTCAGAAGTTTGTTTAACCTTAAAGATCAAAACCATCACAAATCTAAGTTGCTAATATCGCAATGTACAGGCGACGAAACATATATTGGAACCAAACGAAATTTCACTGTGCAGAAGGGCTAAAACAAAAACACTGAGCACAACTCCGAACCAGCTCGACGCCTCGCCACGAACCGAAACACAAATACAAATAGATAATATTTTCAATGAAAATAACATCTTCAGAAGGAAAGTAAGAATTGCGAGCGAACAAGCAGCAAAACTAATCGTGACGGGCTCAGTTCCTTTGGTCAATCTGGCCGAGTAGGCTTGGGCACAACTGAAATTGCCAGTTCCAAACTCGATTTTTGGACTGGCTGGCAAGCTGGCTATGGATGATTTAGGGGACACGCAGTACATTGATCAGCGGTAGCTAGCCTTTAACTATGCGTAGACGAAGGACACAGATGCCTTGCTGACCGCTACTTTTTTGAAGACAAGTGAGTAAGTAATAGTGTTGGAATTAATTTGCTGTTTTGGTCGAAGACAGCGATCTAGATTTTAACAATTTTACAATATCATAGGCTAATTTAATTGTTGGTGGAAGTTTGTTCTGCGCTAATCAAAGAATTATGTTGGGCTGAGGGGAGACTGGCAGTTGGTTACCCTGACTCGACTTTCTCTCTCGTCCGAAAAAAAAAGAAAACAACGTTAATGAACCCCTGGTTTATATTCAGGCGTTAATTTTTTGTACTCTGACGTTGTCATAGCAGCACATCCGGTCCCAGACTTCTTTCATTCAAAAATTCCACTTGTTTTACCCATCATCTCCTACACTAATAGCTTGGTCGTATAACCTGGGCCCTGGAGCATGCTATGTAGAAGTTATAGAAGGAGAAGCTACTTATCCTTAAAAGTGATAAGAGTTACTTACTTCGAAGAAGAAAATGAGCTAGCTGGAACCAAGATTGTTGTCATAGTAACAATATTACAAACATAATTAGCCGTTTCACTGTACGTAGAGTTTAAGTTTCATTGGCCAATTTCAAGTGAAAACTGTTATATTGTGATTTATCTCATTTTGGGCCACCTTAATGACGTCATAAGTATTCTAATTTGCATAATACAAAACCTGAATATCTCCACAACCAAGAAAGCTATTTCAAAAAATAACGTCATCATTCTTCATTTTCAAACTTCTTTCTTACAGAACAATTTTGATTTTGCCTTCATATGCATTCAAAATCTCGAAAATTTCAGCCTCGATAATTTTATCAAATCTATTCTTATACCGAGTGTAGCTGCCTTTCCTTTTTTCAGATGCCTTTTAGTTTTATCTCACTTGCTGATAAAATAGCACGTTGACTTCAGCTCGTAGTATTTCGCTTTCTATTTAAAACTTCTAGCACAGGGTTTGTTCATCGCACGAGAAAAGTCATCTCTGAATAAACAAGTACATTCTTTTACCGTAAAACTCCGCCACTCGGGAATTACTTAGAACACAAAACCACAAACGTATGCTACTTTTATAAACTACCTCGCTTTTTTTAATAAGAACCAGTAGATTTTGCCGAGGCTCATTGTTCATTATTCTTAATTTTTAGCGATTTCAGCCTCAATTTGTTCTTAACTTGTTCTTATTTCTGTAAGCGGTTTTTATTGAAGAAAAACAAAATAAAAGTAAGGTATTGGAAAATGAAACGCCTTACGCCAGCATGTATTGCACGGCTGAATTTAGTTTCATTGTTTGTTGAGCAGTCTTTACAGTTTTAAAATCTTTTTATGTTTTATGCTGTATCGCTGAGTTTTAGTCAATTTTCTACCACAAAAACTTTCGTAGTTATCAAGCCTCAGCCTGAGCTTGTTGTTAAAGTGTTCTTAAAATTTTGGCAAATTTGAGCCTCCTTGTTCTTACGAAGTTGTTCTTATAAAAAAAGCGTGTATTATGACAGCACGCTCGAAAAACAGTTATTAGTAATTTTTAAAGAAAATTTAAACCCTTTTAGACTACAATTTTAAACACTTTGATATCAAACTTATACCCATCATATGGACCGTCTGTAATTTGTTTGTATTGTTTTGTTCAGGAGTACACTCTTTTTTATATAACTGAACGTCGTATTTTTTTAGTCCCTAATGTTCTTAAACTGTTCTTAATATAATCACACGTATTTGGTGTAAACGTTTCTATTTTATCAGAACAACTTTATAAGTACAACGAGGCTCGGAAAAATTTACTGATTCTTATTCAAAAAAAGCGTGCACTTATTTTCTTAAGCGCAAACATTTCGAAAGCATAAAGCAATAGAGTAGATAGGGTAAAAGAGAAAATAATGCGTCCTGCAAAGTTTCCATGTATTTTATTCTAGTTGCAAACAATGTTGCACTATCGACTATATTTGTCGACTCCGCGATTTGGTGCCGTAAGGTTCTCTGCCAGTCTTCTGCCTCGCGTGCGTCCTTAGCATGTTCTTAGATTTTAGCCGATTTTCAGTCTGACATTCTTATAAAAAAGATTCTTACAAAAAAGAGTGTATAATAAAACATTTGATGACTGGCCCAAGGTGAAATAGTGAGTTTTGATTCCCCTTCCTCTCGGGCAACATTGTTTGTCTCGCGGAAACAAAAATCGCTGTTTCCCTTGAGGCCAATCCAACAGTTTTGCGGTCAGATGCTTTCGCCTGCAGCTTATGCTAAGCAGATTGGCCAATCTGGAACTGAATGTAGTCAGTTACCAAATAATAAAATAATTAAGAACAAGCAGTGTAAAATACAACTGCGCGCTCCAAGATCGTTTCCGTTGCGCCATCCCCCCGTTTTTCCATTTTCCTCTCGACAGAAAAAAAAAAACAAACCATTCAAGACGTAATTCACAAGGTTTGTTTAGATTCAAAATAATGTTTCAAAAATTAATATGCTGAAAAACTCAGTGTGCGTGGTGATGATAAACCAGGACACTTTACAGTTGAAGTTGCCTTTTCTTTAGTCTTTAGAATTTTTCAATACAGAAATAATTGCCAGCGGTCTCACAAAGTACTTAACTTGACTGCGGTCGACTCTTTCCGTGCACCTGTCAAATTTGTTGCAGCTCGTTCATTTATTATTATAATTCGATATATCGGACATCCTTGACAAAGTAACATCAACAGCAGGATTCGATTCCCATCATCTGTATTTCCCAGTTAACGTTTTGCCTTTAGAAGGTAAGGTCGATGTATTCGTATAAAAGAACCTGCGACAGAAACGATTATAACTAAGTAAATTTTGCTTTAATCTAGTTCAGGCATACCTACAAGTTATTTGCATTCAAATGATTCATCTTCTAAGTTTCGTTCGGCTTAGGAAAGTTATCTTTTTAAAGAAATTGAGCCGGTTTCTGCCATTTTTGCGGTGGATAATCGAAAATTGTTTAGATTTAAGTTTAACAGTGTTGTACTCAGTTGAAGATTGTAAGATCTCGTATGTATAAAATTTGAGTAGCGAGACAATATTTCTGTCACGCTAATTGTATCTTGTCAGGCAAACTGATTTTAAACTTATCGCTGAAAGTTGATCGGTAGACTGCCGTTAGCAAATTTATAACGAAATTTACCACAAAATAAGCTCCTTCTAATCAGAGAAAATAACAGACAGAAATCTCTACAACGTTATGATGTTTCCTTGATATCCGGCTTCAATGACTTTTTTGCTTCTATTTTGTTTGGTATTTTATATTTTTAATCGATAATGAAAACATCAAATATATGAAGCCATACTTTTTAGTTCTTCTTCATATGAAGTTTTATTGTTATAATTATGTTTTAATAATTTATTTCATCAGATCTTCAAGGTTTATACTTGCATTTCAGCAATTGTTTTGTACAAGCTGATTATCTTAATCTGTAAATTAACTTGCGTCATTTCCACCGTAACGAATCAAAATGTCAGTTATTGAGCCGAGAGAATGCAGACCTAAAAACACAGTACCACGAATGTTTTAAACACGGCTTTAATATGTCAGTTTGCTGCTGAAAACAAGCACTTTGGCCCCGGCACTTTTTGTCCGATCAAAAAGTTCTTGAAGTTTTTTCGCTGGGAAATGTTTGCAATTGATTTACTTCAAGCAAAAAGGCAAGGTTATCTCTTTGTTTGAACACACCTTAAATCTTAACAGTTATTTACGAGTTTCCGATGAGAGCCGCCGCCTACACTTGAAACAAACAATAAAACCTTCCGTCATTATTAGTTTGCGATGAAGGAATACAAGCCACAATTGTGTGACAGGTGATCAATGCTTAGTGAATGGAATTTGTTACGAACAATAGATAATGTCAAGATATTTGTTTGTTTCCGTTAGGGGGAAGTCAGAAATTTGAAATGTTAATATTGGCCAGTATGTTGCTTAGCCTCCGACAAGGATGTCTTTGTATGAAAGCCTCTTCAGTGATGTATCTTTGCAAGCCAAACTTGAAAATAACCCTATAACCCCTCC